>CAUZXS010004323.1:115000-138333 GCA_963585895.1 Sepioteuthis lessoniana | reverse complement strand
CCTAGATTGTATCTAGTGTCTGCACAGTTGAGGTATAAGTCCTGGCTGGATGTCCAATACTGGTGTGTTCATGTGTAGGAGTCCATAAGAGAATGTTGCCTATGAGTTTGTCTTGACTTCTACAGCTGTGCCCAACATGTTTTGTTTGTTTTATTTAGATGGTTTGTGAGATGAGAGGTATGTGGCTATACAGCAGTCCAAAAACAAGAACACATCTTATAAAAATTCATGCAATTGTATTTTCAGTTAACTTCAATGCAGTAGATTTTGATAATAAGTAATACCAAATAATAATATCCTCTGTGATTGTATAATGTTACATAAGAAATAAAATCATGCTTTTTAAACAAATTAAAAAAGTGTACTCATGTGCAATACTGTGTGTACTTACCCAACCCTTCTGCTATGGGCAAAATACTGCTGATTTGAAATCAGTTCTTGTTCTGCTAGACCAGTTACCATTCCAATTTGCCCTACTATTAATCTGTGGCTAGGGGACAGAGATGTGGATTTATGCCTCCTCAAGGCCATTAATGTGAATTGAAATGCAAACAATCTCTTACAAGATTTGAACTCAGGTCACAAAGATGGTGATAACCCAGTGCATGTGATTGATATTGTATGTGGAGTTTAACAAATACTATTTTGTTACTTATGGGTGATAGTGTATGAAGACAATATATGCAAAAGTACTAAAATATGATCCAAAATACTCATGTGTACTCTTGATTAAACAATCTTTTTCAAAATCCCTTTTTTACTCTACTCTCTCATTCCAAGAAGTGCTAGTTGTATAATGGTTATAATCATAGGAAATGGACATATTAATCAGAGTTCAAATCCTGGATGGGCTGTTTGCATTTCACATAGCACTAATATCTTTGGGAAAGTTGTGCATCCCACCATTTTCTCTTCAGCTATGGATAAATAGTAGGGCAGACTGACTTTTTAACCTTGTTATGGCTACTAGTCTAGAAAGAAAACTCTTAATTCAAACCTGTTAAACTCTTCTTTAAAAATGACCTTGTGTCACATACGACTCATACAGAAGGGTTGGGTAAATACATACTCTCCTATTCCTTTTGACAGTTCTTAGGCTTAAGCTTACTTAGACTAATGGTTAATCTGCCATCAAAAGCTGCATTTATCCTATAACACTTGTCAAGAATGCAATGCAAAGCCAATGAAAGTCTGGGAAGATATACTAAATTTTATCAAATCCCAAATCTTTTTATCATTTGTCGATTAACAAACACTTTTTTGAATGTGCATGAAAAAAAAAAAGAGAACATCTTTGTTTACAATGAAGTATATTGGTGTGTATGTGTACATGAAAGGTTGTTTCTTTCTCAGGCTCTATTATTGTAAAAATACTACATTTCTAGGACAGTTAATCGGGCTTAAAAATCTAAACCTCCTTCAACCAATGGTAGATATTTTGAATCACTTCTAAGTGGCACACCAGAAGTGAATGCTCAATGTCTCAATGAAGATTTACTTTACTGCTTGAGAGAACTCACTTCAAAGAAATTTGTCCAAATGTTGTTAGGCAACCTACTCAGGTATGAAATCACAGGAAGATGTTTATGAAGAACATTTACCAATTTCCTGAGAAGTATTTCTTCAATTCAATTGTGAAGTCTTTTGAGAATCCAAACCAATATTTTTTGTTATTGTTATTTTGTTTACTTTCCAAACATATTGAATTTTTTTTTTTTTTTTTTTGTCAGTGTTTGAAAATAAATGGATTGTACTTTTATTAGATGTGTGCAAAAGTTTCCAGCAAAAATACTTTACAAGTGTGCCTTCAATTTTTAGTTTACAATCAAGAGCATTGGACACTTTAATAAACTCATGATACTTTTTCATTTTATTTGCCACTTAATTATTTTTCTTATCTCCTCTTTTTGGTATTTTTTTTTTCTTCTCTGTACTTGCCTTTTTGCTTTTATCTTTCTTCTTTATCTGCTATTTTGTCTTTACATATGAAAAAAAGTTAACTCTTTCTTTAATAATTGAATTTTTCTTACTTTTAAAACATTTCTTTTTCCTTCAAATTTTGTGATCTGGATTTTATTGGGCATAGCAAAGTAAATCATTTTATACAAAATGGAAGAGATTATACAAGGACATCTTGTTAGGTTATTAATGTCAGAAGTCTCTTCGACCTGCAAGTTGAGACTAATTTGAGCAAAATATCTTTGCTCACAAAACTGAAAGTTTTTTTTAAAACAAAAGAGAGGTAAATTAAACAAAAATCTATTACAATCAAGAAAAGTAGAAGTAAAGAAAATCTTGTCTTTGGGTGATTATATAAAGTTCTTATCACTTATAGATTTATTTCTATGTATGTACAAAATGTGTGCACTGAATTAGGGAAAAAGATATATTGTTAAAATTTACATGATTCCAAATGCACATCATATAAGAACTTTAAAATAGTATGGCTCTTACCTTATAGAATTCCCTTAGCTTTGCTTCGTCTGGCACACTGGGATCAGATTTCTGTTACTAAGTTGTCATCCATCAAAGAAATGATCAAGCTTTTTGATGCTTAACTGGTGCTCTTGTGGGAACCAGTGCTTTCAGCTTGACTTGACTCTGTCAAATTATTTACTAAACATAGCTTGGTTTGGCACCCAAGGAGAATCAAGCTCATTAGTAATGATCTGCTAGCTTAGTCCAATAGCCAGTATAACATGCAAAGTGCCTATCTTATACAACCTCGTGTCACAAGTCAGTGAAAAAAAAGAATCAGTGGGTTAGGTGGAGAGAAATAAGAACCTTATTTCTGTTTCTGAGGGAGGAAACAGGTTGTTTTATTTGTTAGCTAGGGTGATAACAATCAAAACTCTGCTGTTGGTATCATAATTTTTGTCATTAATCAAAGATATTATTAGTGGTACTGAATTTTCTTTATTTATCTTTTCTTTATTTTATTTAAGGAATTTTTTCCTTATTTTAAAATATTTCAAATTGGAAATTAGATTTTTTTCTTTTTAAATTCTGATACTTGGACTTTTATCTTCCATCTTAATTTCAGTTGCTTCAAAACCCCCAGTTTGTCATTCTACAATCTTTAGTAAGTATTGTGGCTTGGAAATAAAGAATAAGCTGCCAAGAGAGTAAGAGATAAGGGTAGATTGGGCTGCTAAGACACTGGGTAAAATCCCAATAGGCTGGTGAGTCTGTGGAATAGTGGCACCTCTTCAGTAGCCAGATAACCTGATTTGTCTCTCTAGTTCCAATACTATGAGGTGCTAAAATTTCTTAGTCAGACTAAGAAAGGAATAGCTGAAAGACATCATACATACATGCTATTCTACATATTCAACACACTCTGAATGTTGTTGATGTTTCTTTAACTCTTCCACAAAAATTTCAATGAAAATTTAAAAGGAAAAAGTCAATCTTTTTGCTTGGGCTGAGAATTTTTCTGTATTTCCTTGTATTATATGTCACATTAAGATGCTGATTTTAGGCATTTTCCCAGGTAAACGTGGGTTCTCAATTAACCTCTGATAAAGTATAAGACTTCTAGTTTCACCAGAGGCTTGTACTTAGTTTTTAATCCATGCTTCAAACTAAATATTGAATGACAATTTGTGAGTGGTTAAACAACTGAAAATAAAACAAAAGAAATACCAGCCCAGAATGAATTATAATTTTGTATCTTTTTTTTTTTTTTTTTTACACATGAAGTGTGTTTAAAAGTATTGAGACTGAAGCTCTATTTATCGAGACAGAAATGAATAAGGAATTAAACATTAATTTTCTTCAAAATAGTCCCATTGGTATTTAACATGTTTATTCAAACAAGTTTGATTGAAGAACCTCTAAAATTCATCTTTTGATGTGGTGGAAAGCTATGCTGTTATATTTTTTAATATCCTCCTCATTCTCAAATCTTACCCTTGAGATGAATTTTCAGAAAATGTTGCACAGAGCAAGTTCTGATGGGTATGGAGAGTGCTTCACATGGATGACCAAGTGTTTCTCCAAAAATTGCTGATGTCTAGACATAATCACTTTATTACATGAATTCCTTAGCTGAGAGTATCATTCAGATTTTGAAATTTTCAAGCTTAAGTCTCCATACACTTTTTATCAGATTCAATGAATTAATTTGTAAGTAACTTGTCAACAACTTTTTGTTTATATTTGATCTTTTCTTAAAACCAAGACAATAATGTTTTTTGGTGTTGTTATATTTTATTTACTTTATTTGTAAATTGTTTTATATGCCATTAAAATTTTTTTTTTCTTCCTGTACAGGTAAATAAATATCTTTTCACCGTGAGTAGATTGAATTTTATATTTTTATTTGGCAGTGCCTTTAATCTCTAGTTGCATGACATTCAATTGTCAAATTTAAGAAATCAGAGTGGATCTGAAAATTATATACCCAGAAGTTTAGCTCAAGACTACTGTTTGCTTTTCAGAAAGAAACTCTTTCATATATAAATTTTAAAAAAAAAGGGAGGAAAAAAAAAACAGATGATTTTGAATAATCTACTCTTTGCCCCTTTTTCAAAGGCAGATTAATTCTGATTCAAAGTATTTGATTCTAGAATCTTTCCTGTTTTCCAAATCCTGCTCTCAAATAATCCAATAACTTTACAGCAAACATTACATTGATACTTCCTATATTCTCTCCTCTTGAGCAAGTAAACAGGCTCTTATCTACCACATTCTCATTATTGGCTCCTCTTTGAGATTTAGCTTGTTGCTTTTCAATGTTTCAGAAAAAAAAAACCTTTATCAGACTTTGCTTACTTTGTTGTTGAAGTGTCCATATTGAATTCTTTATGTGCCTGCTACTTACTATATTTTTCGTTTTTCTTTTCTTTCTCTGCTCTATTTGCATCCTACCAGTTTTTGTGTTGTGGGGGTGTATGAAGTTTTGGTGCATGCACAACTATTTTTCCAAGATAAGAAATAGGTACCTATTTAAAGTTATCCATCTTGTTCATCTTTTTATTTTTCTCCTTAATAACAGATTATTTCTCTCTCTTTTACAAAACTTTCATAAGTTGGCACCTCATCTGTTCTCTATTCTATTAAAACTGATTCTCTCTCTCTCTTCTTTTCTTTTTCTTCTCTCTCTCTCTCTCTCTCCTTATTTCTCTCTTCTTTCTTAAAAATCTTTTGATAATACATTGATATCCTATCTATTCCCTATTTTACTTAACACAAATGGATTCATCCTCCACTAGTCTCTGTGTGATTGTGTCTGTTTCAAAACTTCAACAATAAATACATTGATACCAGCTCTATTCTTAAGGGCTGTCATTTACCAATTTAGAAACAAAATAAGGAAAATAATGAGTATGTTAATTATTGCAATGGTGTTATTTATCCATATCCAGCCTGTTAGATTTTTGCATATTTATTTCCTGTATTCAAATTTGAAAAAATCTGTGCTAATATGAGTAGCCTTCATTTTTCTTGTACATTTGCATTCAGAGATTAGTTTATGAACAAAAATATCAGTGTGCTTGTAAATCTTCGATGTTTTATATTGCTCAGACTTAATCATTATCACAACAACATAATCTATTATCATATCTTTTGTTATTCATATCTTTGCTCCTATGGCTGTAATTAATTTTGGTGCAATTTTTCTTTTGATTTTTAAAGAAGATTTTCATTTTAGTTTTTATTTATAGATTATTTTCTGTATCATATATTACCAAATATGATAGAACCAATATCCCACTCTTCTTTATTGTTAATTTATCTATTCATTTTAGTTCTAAATTTTATCCTCATGGACAAAATTAGTAAACATTGGCTATTATTCCATAAGCATTTCATTTTTACAATAATTTATTTAAAGGCCACCTTTTTCATCTTTAATTCTGAGTCACATTATATTAACAGAATTTAGAATATAATTAATTGCAAAGAAATAAATTGATAAGGGAAGCATTTAATAGTCATCTCCTTTGAGAAATTATAATGATCAGAGCGAGTGTGGATGCAGACCTCATGCTATTACTTTTAAATTGAGTTAAAAATTGTTTTATTATCTCATTTAAACAATATTATACTAATAAAAATCCAACTAGATTTACTATTTTTCTCTTTCTTTAATGGTGACATGTATAAAAAAAATTTATCATTTATAATATAGGTAGGCATTAAGAATACTTTATCTATATATGTAAAAATTGGTATTTGTTACATTAAAATTACTTTGACCTAAGGTCATGTTTCTGGAACACTTAATGAAGAGTGAATTAATACATTTGCAAGTCTTAACTATTAACTCTTTACTGAAGGCTGATAAACTATCTTTTAAACAAAGCTATGCATTTTAATGTATTTAACTAACAATTCTGCCACAGGCAGGATGTGATATTACATCAAGTAGAGTAAAGCTGGTTTGAATTCAGTTTTCCTTTACCTAGTCTGGTTACTTAACCAAGGCTAAAGAGCTCATTCTTCCCTACTATTTACCCATAGCTCAAGAGAGAACAAAGAAATTCATGACATTCTCATGGGCATAAGCACAAAGTGAAATGCAAACAGCTTCTTCTAGGTTTCAACTTGGGTCAGCAATTCCTTTTTCTATGATGTTGCTATGCTTAGTGCATCTCCCAATGCATTTCTGATATAATGAATTATTGACATGCATGAATTATTAATAAATGTCTGTTCTGATACTTTCTCTAAGAACCAGTAATCTCAATGGGCAATACATGTTTTGAATCACCAGATATATTTCAAATGTTTTTGTGGATGAAGCACTGGTTTCTGTATTGGGATCAATTTCTTATAGGTTAATGGTAAATTTTTTTTTTTTGCATATGTTTGTTGTTAACACATGTATAGTACTAATTTTTCATCTTTTGTAATAGATAAAGAAAAGGGAGATTGCCATTTTTAGTTAGCAGACTGTTGCTGAATATTGTACTCAGTTCTCTGGGGAGAATTGATCAGTAAACCACAATTCCTTCCTCAAATTTCTTTTTAGTTTATTTGAGAAGTTAGTGTATAATTGAACATGATTTTTGTTAAATCTCTGGTGCTTTAAGGACAATTTGCTCCAACAAATGCCTTCAAACGATTTTTTTAAATATCTAAAATGGTTGATTTTGTAAAACAAAGCTTCTCGGAAAGATTAGTAGCTCTTTTGAAATTGCCTATTTTATCTCTGCAATTTATATTCATATCACTACATATTGGTACACAACACAAATAGTCTTCGTTACCTCAGTTGCATGAGTGTCATTATAAAATCCATACAGAAAGCAATGACAAATGAAACATTCATTTGTGAGGGTTAAAAACATTACCTTCCTCTTTTGCTGGTAGATAATCAAAGATTAAAAATCTTTGTAAAGTGGTAGATCTATTTTCAGAAAATTAATAAAATAGAGGCTATGTTCAAACCAGTCAATTGATCATATATAGGGTGTCTCAAAATAGATACAACCTATTAATATGATAATAATTTATTACTGAGACATTTTTCCTGGTGTGGGTTTATGCTTGATCTGGATTCTATATGGATACAGCTGAAGATCCTTCTTTAAGATTCTTTGCAATGATGCACATGAAAGACCAAGTTCTTGGAAACATCTTCAGAGGAACTTTTTCAGACTCCTTCCAACAGAATCTCTCACCATATTCACATTGTCAGGATATCTTGCAGTCAACTTCCTGCCAGATTTGGGATTTTCTGCCTTCTTTTGAGGTTGTTTAGTGACACTGTGGCTTGAAATTTGTGTATCCAATAATAAATTTGGTTTTTATGGGGATAATTGTTAAATTTCCAGTGAAATTTTTCTTGCACAGTTTTGAACGATTTTGTCTCCAAATAAGTAGTGATGCAAAATATTTTTTCCTCTCTTGTTTAAGGCATTGTAATCAAGGATTAATAGTTGTTATAGCATACTATTTTCAAGTCTTAAACAAAAAAAGAACACAACATTATTATTAGTAGAGTTATTAGCAGTTACATGGGTTCCATGTATATTGAGACACCCTGTATAAAAAACAAACAAAATATGATAATTTGATCAGCAATTGTGAGCCATAATACAATAACATGAAAACAATTAAGTACTTACTTTTAATAATAATATTTTGTAAAACAACCTTTACAAAATTCTATAGCACAGTATAGCCTTCTAGCAATGTTTCTATATATTATCATTGAATTGGTCAACAGGCAATCAACAGGAACAATGCCTTACATCAAGCTATTGCAACAAACGACAAAAATATCGCTCTGGCTGTGTACCATTGGTGACAAAAGTGTGGCTCTGTTTGTAAAAGGGTTAAGAGAGGCATTTTACAAAATAGTTCTTTGGTCCAATATATGAATATTTTAAATGCAATATTATTTTCCAAACAGCCTAATATATTGATGTATAATAGCATTGTTCCTATATAAAATGAAAGGTTTATTTATGTCTATTTCATTTGCATTTCTTTGAACATTTAGTCTTAATTATGTCTTGTTCTTTAATCTTATTACCAGACATTGGCATGATGTTTAGAGTGTTCGTCAATGGCTCAGGAGATCTGGGTTCAATCCCTGGTCGAGTCATACCAAAGACTCAAAAAATGGTATTTGATGCCTCCTTGCTTAACACTCAGCATTATAAGGTACGGTAAAGTGGAGCAATCCAGGGAAAGAAGTAGCGCCCTCTCCAACACATTGGTGTAGTAGCTATCAAAAAGGGAGCCTTCAGGTCACCCTTGACTATGGTCACCAACTTTACTTATTTCTTTTATCTTCATTTACAAACTCTTTGCTTCTTTCCCTTGCCAATCAGCATATTTTTTATTCATTTCCTCTACACTCATTGAAAAAAAAACAATTTTACCTTGGGAAGGAAAAGTATCTGCTGTAATAACACTTGCTGTAGAAAAGTAAAATTAAAAGGAAAAGAATGTGTCACTGCACTTATTGACGAGTAAACAAATTAGAAATCAAATCCAAAATATGCTTATATATATTTAAATGGTTGGTTACATGGGGTTATTAATAAGTTCAAATTACAAGGATATGAACTGCAGAGTTCATACTAAATTTGCACACTGTTAAGCTTTAAATGAGTGCACAGAAAAATAAAAGATCAGATTTTGTTTATTATTTCCTCTCTTCTAGAATCTTAATTCCTCAATTATCAAGAAAATAGATAATATCATCCAATGTGTAATCACATAAAGTTAAATTCTTAAAAAAAACATGTGTACTTGTTGCATATTCAATCTATGATGTGACTAAATATTATGTAATATCTGATTACTTAAGTACGTCACTGAAGTAATTTTGGATACAGCAAGAAATAAGAAAATAAATATATATATATTTTTTAGTGAGCCCAGTTGACTGGGGTTATAGAATATACTGACTGTATCTTTGCTGAGGGGTAAGATCCCCACCTCAATGAATGTCCTAGATATGACACAAAACCATCTGATGGTGTGACTTCAGCCTTGGAGCTTTGGGGAATGTGAAGTACCAATTCATTGCCATTACTCCCTGGTCCACTCTTTACTCAAAGTGGTAATACCTGAGAGGGTCCCATTATGAATCAGAACTTTTTGATCATTTAACTGTGCAAATAAATGACTGATAATAAATTGAGTTGTTGGTGTTACAAGACAATGCTTGAGACCATTTAGCTGTGTGCTAATAAAATTATTAGTGTGGAATACTTGAAACCATTTAACTTTGTGCAAAAATTGAATTATTGGTAGGGGAAGGAAGTTACTTACCAAGTAACAGAAAATCACCAAAAAGTGAGCGGACTGAAAACACTCCTTTAGCCATTCTTATTTCCACCGAGCAGTTTTAACTCCATGCTTGTTTTGGGGTCATCAGGAGAGAATGTGCACCGTTTTAGGGCCTTGGTATAATATAGCAATACTTAGAGCCATATGACTGTATGAAAATGAATGTAGTGTTGAATAGAATTACTTGTGTTAAATAGCAATTCTTGATCATTCGACTGTGTACAAGTAAATTGTCTTGTTTTCAAAATAATGTTGCCAGCAAACTATTCACTTGCAGGTCATGTGTGTAACCCTTTGACTGTGTACAAGCAAAGGACTGTTGAATTAAATTGTTTGTGTTAGATAGAAATACTTTGAATCATTTGATTGTATGTAGGCAAATAGACTGCGGCTTATTTAGAAATGTTATCTACAAACTATGCATTTCCTAATCATGTGTGTGTGTGTGTGTGTGTGTGTGTGTGTGTGTGTGTGTGTGTGTGTGTGTGTGTGTGTTCAAACAAGATTTGGCATTAAATAACCTACAAGTATTGATACGCCATAAAAACCAACCAATCAACCAACCTTTGAAAAATTACTTTTATATTGTTGAAATATCACTATCTGACATCGAATAATTACCAAGGACTTTTTTTTGTGATGGTAAGTGGCAACCTTGATTAAAAATCAGCTGATTAATGTTGACCTTGAATAGTTTTCTTGTAAAGATCACATTGCAGTATCTGTTTGATCTCCCTTTTCTTCTGATCTATACTATTATCATTCTTGTTGAAATGTACAACCATTATGTCTTTTCCATCTAGGATCAGTTTAGTATTTGCTCACGCTCTGCCTTTTCTAAGTTGGAATCAATTATACTTCTTGAGTGAGAAATTTTTATATTATTAAGTTGGACTTAAAACCTGTTAAACTCCGCTTAAAAGAATTGACCTTGTGTCATATCCTGCCCGAGCAGAGGGGTTGGTAAAAAAATGGGAAGTGCCCGTGGTGTAATGGTTATCGTCGCAGGAATTGGACACGACGACACGAGTTCAAATCCTGGACTAATTGCATTTCACATAGCACTAATACCCTTGAGAAAGGTATGGATCCAATTATTCTCCCTCCAGCTATGGGTAAATAGTAGGGCAGACTAGGTTCTTCAACCTTGGTGAGGCAACTAGTCTAGGAGAAGGAAAACTCTGAATTCAAACCTGTTAAACTCCGCTTAAAAATTTGACCTTGTGTCATATCCTGCCCGAGCGGAGGGGTTGGGTAAATATGAATATTATTAAGTTGGAAAGAATTGGGGGAAAAGGAAAGAGGAGGTGGAGAAGAAGGAAAAAGAGGGTGTGAAGGAAGAAAGAAAAATGTAAAGAAAACCAGATGAAAGGAAAAATATGTGTATAGATAAAAGCAAGAGAAAAGGATAGAAAGAAAAAATAAATTTTTGCTGGTTGGATGGCAAGAGACAAAGAACAAAAGATTTGAAAGGCAGATAGGAATGAAAAAGCATAAAAATTATAGCCTTCTAGCAAAGTTTCTATATATTATCATTGAATTGGTCAACATTATAATTCTTTTTAGATAGATAGAGCAAAAGAATAATAAAAGAATGGATGCAGTAGAACCTTATTTGGGCATTCCTTATTCTTTTTTGTAGATGAAATGATTCTGTTTTTACAGTTAAGTGCAAAAGTTACCATTTAAAAAAAAAAAAAAAAAAAAAAAAGAATAATTTTTTAATAAAAAAAAAAAGCTAACAAAGTTTTTCTTTTAATTATATTCATTTTGACTCTTGGAAATGACTTTCAAGTAAATGTGGAATATAATATCCTTCAAATGATTTTTTTTTTGTGATGCTTGTCATCCTGTTTAAAGAGAAACCTGCTCATATAACAAGTACTAGAAGATTGTTTGGGTTCTTTGTTTAATGGCATATCAACATTTATGTGTTATTTAATGCCAAAGCCATCCTTGTAGAAGGACAGCAGTGGTACTCTTTAACTCATAGCTGAGGAGATAAGGGGGTTCATACCTTTCCCAAGGGCATTTGTTCAAAAGTGTAAAAGCATGACGGGAGTTCAAACTAACTTACAACAATGTCATAGTCCAGCACGTTAGTTACGACATCACGGGGGACTCCCTCTCTCCAACATCGGAAGTAATACAGAGAAAAAATACAAGGAGAGAATGAGAAGATATAGGCAGATGACCAGATCCATGAAATAATGGGTACTTGTACCGAGTTGTTAATACCTGTACATCTATTTATTAAAAAATAGTATTGAGAAACCAAGATTTTACAAGAATTCTTTGTTCTCTGTAGGCAAATTAATTTTAATTTTAATTTTTCTAGATTCAAAGTGTTCAATTGATTTAGGAAGGTTTCATATTCCCCAAACCCTGCTCTCAATCCAATAACTTTACAGCAAATATTTCATTGATACTTCCTATATTCTCTCCTCTTGAGCAAGTAAACAGGCTCTTATCTACCACATTCTCATTATTGGCTCCTCTTTGAGATTTAGTTTGTTGCTTTTCAATGTTTCAGAAAAAAACGCCTTTATCAGACTTGCTTACTTTGTTGTTGAAGTATCCATATTGAATTCTTTATGTGCTTGCAACGTTTTTTGTTTTTTTTCTTTCACTTCTTCCTTTCTTTTCTGCTCAACTTGCATCCCACTATTTTTTTTGTGTGTGTGTATATGTGCATATGTATGTTGGGCAGGTGGGGGTGAAGTTTTGGTGCATGCAGAACTATTTTTCCAACCTAAGAAATAGGTACCTATTTAAATTTACCCACTACTTTTCGTACAACTTATTATTTTGCTTTCTGTTTAGTACAGTCCCTTACTGGGTCATAGTTTGAGATCTAGAGTAAAGCAATCATTTGTTGTTGTTTTTTTCTTGTAAGTTTTTCACACCAGTTTTAACTAGTGGCTTTTCACTGAAGTCTTTGTGACTGCAAATTTCCTTAGGTCTCTAAGAACTCTTCTAAGTATTCTATATGATCTTAAGGGTGCTTATTATTATTTACTCATTAGAGCTTTTCACATCAGCGTTAGCCGATGGTTTTTCACTGGAGTCTGAGTGACAGCAAGTCTCCTCAAGTCTCCAGGACTCTTCTTAGTATTCTGACCGTTCTCAATAATGCTGTCATTTGGATGGTCTCCACTCATCCGCCAACTTCCAAGTCCTCCAGTCCCTTTAGTAATCCCTTAGTTATTGTTCCAAACGCACCAATTACAATTGGTATAATTGTCACCTGCATGTTCCACAGTTTTTTCAATTCCCTAGCAAGGTCGATGTACTTATCCTTCTTTTCATATTCTTAGAGTCTGAGTGCCAGTAAGTCTCCTCATGTATCCAGGACTCTTCTGAGTATTCTAGGCAAACTTAACAATGCTGTTGTCCATGTATAGTTTTGTTTCTTCTGATTTCCAATTCTTCCAGACTCCTTTCCAAGCTTTTGGGAACTGTTTCAAGCTCAGCAATTACAATTAGTATCCCTGTTATTTTCATGTTCCACAGCATTTTCAGCTCTCTAGCAAGATCTAAGTATTTGCCTTTTTTTATTTTAAATTTTTATTCTGTGGTCTGCTGGAACATCAAAATCTACCAGATGACAATTTTGATTCATTCATTTATTAATTTCAACCAAAAGGTCAGACTGTGTTAATTATTATTTTTTCAACTAATCTGTAGATCAAAGATGCAATTTTTATTACTGAATTCATTCTAATGGCACTATTTAATGACACACTCATTGTAATTACTTGCTTGTTTTATATTTTTGCAAGATTATCAAGATTAGTTTGCAATAAATTCACATGAGGTTTTCAAATTATTTAAGGACCTTTAAAATAATGCCATATGAAGCAATACAGAAATTGGAAAAGAAATTCAAAACTCCCTAGCCTAGTTGGCTGATGCTGTAAAATACACTGAGTGCATCTTTGCAGATGGGAAGGACCCCTCCCCCCGCTCGAATAAGCATCCTGGAGATGACATTAAATAATCTGATGGTGAGGCTCCTGTAATGCTGGAGTTTTGGGGAATACTGAGTACCCCTTCATCGTCATCACTCTCGGGTCCACTTGGGCCTGGAATGGTAGCACCTGATATGGCTCAAATAGAACTGTTTGACATTTAAACTGAGTGCAAACAAATGAAATGCAAAATTGAATTGTCTGAAATAGAACTGTTTGATCATTTAACTGTGTGTAAACAAATGACTGATGTTTAATTGAATTATTAGTGATACATAACAATACTTGGAACTATTTAACTTTGTTGACAAATGCTAAATTGAATTGTTAGAAACTGTTTGATCATTTAACTTTTTGTATCTATAAAGTATGTTTACAAACCTGGGAGTGAAGAAAATGAAGGGGTACTCCACATTCTCCAAAGCTCCAGCATTACTGGAGCCTCACCATCAGATTGTTTAGTGTCGTATCCAGGACACTTATTAGAGTGGGCTCTTAACCCTCAGCAGAGATGGAGTTGGTATATTGTACAGCCCAAGCTGACTGGGCTTAATGATTTTGGAGGCACACTTAGTGTAATTGTTATCATAATAGGGAATGAAATTAGTGGCAATTCAAATCTTAGATAAGATTATTTGCATATCACTTCACACTTATGCTCTTGGGAAAAGCATGAATCCAATCTGAAAGAAGGAAAACTTTGAATTCAAACCAGATTTACTCTGCTTAAAAATTAACCTTGTGTCACATCCTGCCTGTGACAAAGTGGTTGGGTTGATATATATTATAATAATCCAATTTTTCTCCATATGTAACCCTAACATTCCAAAATGTCATATCATAGGAAATTTTTTGTTAGAACAATAGAATTAGAATTTTCTTAGTGCAAAAAACAATTTGCAATACAATAATGTAGAGGTTGTGTTTATATGTTCTTGAGAAATAACTATTCAATGTAAATTATTGTGAACTTCCCTTAATTTATTTATTTGAAATTAATATGAATTCTATTGATATCAGTTCATATTTTATTGAATGTGAATTGACATCAAGCTAAGATGACTTTTAAGCATTTTTGATTTTTTTTTTTTTTCATTATACAACATGTGAAAGCATGTGCAATACCATGTCCGCCAACCAGAGGTGATAACAGTTTCGGTAGCTCAAGGCGGTACTGTCACTCCTGGCGCTACCAAGCAGCTTTTGCCACTGGACAGGGTATTAAGAGAATTATATATATATATAATATATATATACTCCAGATCAAATGAGAGCAGAGACTACATTGGGCATTAATCTTCATTTTCAGTGTGCAGTTTGTGATTTAAAAAAAATAAAAATAAAAATAACGCGTTTACTTTATGTTAATATTTTAGTGTCAAATTTACTGAATACCTCAAACATTTATCAATTCTACTTTACTTTTAGTTTTAACCTGTGAGCAACTTGAACACAATTTAGAATTTGTTGCATTTTTTCTTTCTTTTTTTTTCAATGTAGAAAATATGACTTTGGGAAAGAATGACTTATAAGGGTTATTCAATAAATAAGGGGAATAATTTTTTTTTCCCTGAATTTTCTTCCATAAATCATTCCATATCATTTGGAATTGGTTTTTAGCAAAAATTATTCTAATCTTCCAAAAGTATTTCTTTTGAATCTATTCAAAATGGTCAAAAATCAAACCGTGTTCCAAGCTTGAACAGAGGTTCGTCATCAAATTTTTGGTGACTAAGAAGTGCAAACCATGTGAAATTTATAGAAGAATATGTAATGTGTATAAAGAACTGTTAAAGTCAAAATAATGTTTACACATGAGCTAAACATGGGCTTGCTACTATGAGTCAGTCAAAAAGATAATCCATGGAGTGGAAATACACTGACTCTCCTGTAAAGAAAAAGCTCTGGGTGCAGCAATCTGTAAAGGAAGTCATACTGACAGTCTTCTAGGACATGAAAGAACCCATTACTATTGATTTCCTTGAAAAAGGTGCAAGTGTAAACAGTGCTTCCTATTACCAACTTCTTAAGCAAAATTCATCCTATTCATTGAATGACCCTCATTTATTTTGGCAATAAACACATTCTCTGACACTTTAATCTTTGAAATAATAAACCTTATCTTTCAAACATCTGCTCTCAATCACTTAAAAGTTCCAACTTATAAACAGACATTCAATATTCATGAATGTTGCCTCACTTTCTACATCTTCATATGTATATTTTGGGCACCTGTTCTAAGTAATGGTTAACAACCTAATCACATAATCCATCATGAAATACTCCATCTTTATGACTTTGTGCCAGACTAAAGTTTTTTTTCCATTATACCAAGCTTGTTATAAACACACAGCCTATTTTTTTTTGTCTGGTTATGAAAGTGAATTACCCAACTACTAAATCAAGCATTGTGTCATGCCAATAAAAAGACAGCTGTAATCAAAGGAAGGTTAGATTTACTTTCTAACTTTTCTATTCTCCAGCAAGTTTCAGAAATCAGGTTTTTATCAAATGCATTGTTCAATTAAATGTTCAGAAAGATATTAACATCTGTAATTCTACTGAATGTAAAATAAAGAAAACCTATTACCCCCATTGTCAATCTTTATAAAGTTAAACAATATAGAGGCATGTCCTGAAAGGACACCTTTAAGAGCTAAAGGAAATTTAGGAATTTTAATTCTGCATGAGTTATTTTAATGTGTGTGTCAAGTTTTGAATATGTTATTTTTAGGTAAAATATTGATGTCAACTGATAGATCATAAATTTTGATAGGTTGAAATTCAAACATAATGGAAAACAATCGGCAAATTGCTTGGTTTTAAAAATTAATTCTATAAATTATTTTGCCACCATTTATAAAGAGTTGAAATATATGGCATTAAAACAAAAAGAGTTGGGAAAATACATGAATACTACCCAGCAGATCTCATCATATCCAATCAGTCTTTTTCCTCATCAACTGCACAACTCAGGCCTTTCCTCAAGGTCTGTTAGACATTGATTTACTCTACCATGCTTGCACATGATGTTAGCAGGGAATTTGAGTTCAGTTATCTTTCTGAATTAGTTGCCTTACCTAAGTTAGAAAGCCCAGTTTGCCCTACTATTCTACCTGGAGAAAAAAGATATTAATTCATGCCTTTCTCAGTATTATTCATACAAAGTGAACACAAACAAAGGCAGTAAGATATTTGAACTTGGCATGTCAATTCTTTTTTCAAGCCACAAGCACATCTTGACAGAACAGGGGTTGGTAATTCTTAATTGATTTGACAATAGAATGTGTAGAGAAATTACCTTTGCACTTTTTGAAAGGGGAAAAAATGTTCAGTAATTTGCCAAGAACTTTTTGTATGCAATGCAGAGTTGTCCATCCTTTGACTGTTTGCCAAAAAAATAATTTTTATTCAATATTTGATTTCTAGACTTTAAAAACCTCTTTTTTTTTCTTTCTTTTATTCATTGTTGTTGCCCTCTTTATTATAAATTTCATCTTTCTTTTCTCTGCGATAAAGATTCAATACAAATGAACAAAAGTGGAAATTACTCCAATAGCTAATATTTAATCAGAAATAGAAGTGAACACAAAATTAAATGAAGAAAAATGATAAAATATACTATTTATCAAAAGTTTGGATCTATAAGAATTTTTTCTTATACAAGAAGATTCTGAAAAGTTCTTGGAAGAACTAAGAAAGAAATTGCCATATTATTATTGAAATTTTTTGAAGGATTAAAAAACTTGAGAAGTGTATACTGTGGGATAACATTTACATTTCATGGTTCAAGACGTTTCTCTTTTTAGTTAGGTCAGGAACTTTTTCATATCCCCGACTCCCATCTCCTGCTATATGAAAATTGAAATTTTAAATCAAATTTTTTCGGGCTGATGGATTGGAAGGTGAGATCCAATCAAATGGCCCCTGAGATCTCTAGACTTAACCTCACTCAAATATCATTATTTTATTTTTTTATTTAGTTGGATATGTTTCATAGCAAAATAAATAAAGGAATGACACTTTCTTTATACAAAAATGTATACATCTTTTTTTTTTCTTTCATGGAGTGAAAGCTTCTGTGGTATGAGATAGAAACAGAAGGGCATATTGACTCATAACTTCTTCTTCTCTTAACTATACTATGCAGTGTTATCTCCAGAACTTAAGTCTTCTCTCTCAATAAGACATAGAAAACCAGGGCCCCATGCTGACGGTTATTCTCTATCTGCCAACTGCTAGACTCTAGTGACCGCTGCAAGAATCTACAAGACTGTCCGTATCTCCCATGGGCATCTTCATATATCATTTCCCAACATCCACCATTTCTGCTCAACCACACGACTGCTTCTGCTTATTTACACAGGTGTGTCCTGTGCAGAGAAATCTCTGATTGATGGCTCAGTCAAGGATCAATATGAAACAGGTGGAGTATCATCTGAAGTCAGTAGACTTACAAAATTGACCTAGGACAATCAGTGCACTTAAAGAGGATGTCTTCTCTGCATGTAACATAAATTCTGCTACACTAACAAGTTTTCAACATTCTTGTATTCAGTGTATATACAAGTGTTGTAATTTACTCAGCCATCAATTTGAATTTTTACTGTAATGAAATATTTGATACATTTTTACTAAAAATACACACACACACTAACATATAGATCAGAACGATTACTGCAGTTTTAGAATCCTTATCTTATCTTGCCCAGTCAGCTGAGGCTGTAGAATACACTGACTGCACCTCTGAAGTATAATATAAAACTACTACTTACACCAATAAAATGTTTAGCATGTGTTTACCTAACTTCTCTTGCCCAGTCAGCTGGGACTGCAGAATACACTGACTGCTTCTCTGCAGAGGGGTATCCCCCACCCCTAATGAGAGTTCTGAATATGACACTAAACAATCTGATGGTGAGGTTCCAATAATGCTGAAGCTTTGAAGAATGTGGAGCACCTCTTCATCGCTTGCCCAGTCGGCTGGAGCTGCATAATACACTGACTGCACCTTGGCAGAGGAGTAATCCCACCCCCATGAGTGTCCCGGATATGGCACTAAACAATCTGATGGTGAGGTTCCAGTAATGCTGGAGCTTTGGGGAATGCAGTGTACCTCTTCATTACCATCACTCCCAGGTCCACTCTAGCCTAGAGTGGTAGCACCTGATAGGGTCCCATCTATGTGTCAAATAGAACTAAACTGCATATCTATGGTAAACTGAATTGTTTGAAATAGAACTTTTCAGATATTTAAACTGCGTACAAATGCTAAACTGAATTGCTTGAAGTAGAACTGTTTTGACATTTAACTATGTGTGGACAAAACTGAATTGCTTGAAATAGTTTAATTGTCAAAAAACATTTCTATGTACTCATGCTAAACTGAATTGTTTGGAATAGAACTGATTATTTGTATAAAAATGGATTTGGCATTAAATAACCTACATAGGTTGATATGCCATAAAACCCAACCAACCAACCTTATCTTATCAGATATTTAGATACTTATATCGGATGAGGATAATAGTTTACTTTTCTTGATGATTTAAGAAAACTCAAGTTTACTATCAATTACAACCCTTACAAAGAACTTAGGAGCACACTTAGTGTTAAAAAAGCTGCTTGAATCTGCAGATTGAAACCCTTATCCAATATAAAATTAAGAAATTTTAAAATCCTGGATTGTTGAAATTGATAAATGATGTATGATAAATATCTCAACTGCATATTCAAAACTTTTGAGTTCTATTTTTATGTTATGAAAATACAAGGAAAGATATTGTAATGTTTTGAATATAATACTCGTTTTTTCTAGTTTAAAAAATTATTTTCATTAGAAAGAAAGACACATTAAATATACTGGTAACATTTTATTCTCATTGGGATTTTGTCAAAATCAGGCATTTTGGTATCTGAATTTTGGTTCCAGACTTTTTGGCACAGGGTATTTTAAAAAGAGAAAAGTTTTGTAGCCTGAGGACATTTTTATGCCACTCACTGGCAAAATCTCAATTTTTGTTTCGTAAGCAAAAATTCAAGTTTTCCACATTAACTCAATTTATCAAGAATAGCAGTACTTATCTATATCATATACAGATTTGTAAGATGGTCACTGATGTTCATAAAATGGCTAGTATGACTTAGGGTTAACAATCTGGACCAAAAGAAAAATGTAAACCTAAATCTTACCTGTCTATGGCTACCTTTTGATTACTTAACATTTCATTGGAAGCATGCTAAGCATAACAGTTATTGTTGTCAGAAATGGAATTGGTAACCAGAGTTCAAATCTTGGAAAATGCTGTTTACATTTCACTTTGTGCTAATGCCCTTAAAGAATGCATGAATCTATCCTTAACTACAGTTAATAGTAGGGCAGACAAGGTTCTTCAGCTTTGGTTTGGCAACTGGCCAAGCAGAAGAAAATCTCTGAATTCAAATCAGCATTCCTCTATTGAAAAATTGACCTTTTGTTGTATCCTGCCCATGGTGGAGAGGTTAGGTAGGTAGGTTGGTTGGTTGGTTGGTTTATTTTATGATGTATCAACTCTTTTTAGGTCATTTAATGCTGAATTAAATTTCAAACAGTTCAGGTTAGTATAAGTATAGTTTTCATTTACAAAAAATTAAATGTCAAAACAGATTTATTTCAAACAGTCCAGTTTAGCATCTGTATACAATTTCAATGTCAAAAACAATTCTATTTCAAGCAAATTCAGTTTAGCATAAGTACATTTGGCCCATAGATAGGACCCTATCAGGTGCTACCACTCCAGGCCAGAGTGAACCTGGGAGCAATATCAATGAAGAGGAGCTCCACATTCCTCAAAGCTCCAGCATTACTGGAACACCACCATCAAATTGTCTAGTGTCATATCCAGGACACCCATTAGAATGGGGGTTACTCCTCTGCCGAGGTGCAGTCAGTGTATTATGCAGCCCCAGCCGACTAGGCAAGAGAAGTTAGGTAAATACAGGCTAAACATTTTATTGGCATAAGTAGTAGTTTTATTTTCAGGAGAAAAAATAAAAGGAATTTTAACTAAACAGTTTAAAGTATTTCTCGGAATGACTCAAACAATTCCTGAAAGTTTGTTTGAAAAACAGTGAAGCTCGATTGGTACACACAGACATTTGATTTTTTTATATTATTCTAATTCAAACAGATATCTTTCTTGAATAAGATAGCCATGTGCCTTTGAAATGTATTGTTGATTTTGTTCATTGAGCACTTTAATTTCATGCTAATTTCAAATTTAATTTGTTAATTCTTTAGAGAAAAGTTTTTATGATGAACAAAATGAGTCAAATTCACTTTTAAATCAGAATGATCAATTTGTGCGATCAGCAGTGAAATATGTAAACAGCAAATGGATGGTGACATAGATACAAGCTCAATGTCATAAGCATCCAAGACACAAAAAGCAAAGCTGGTATCAGCATTCACCTGAAGTACTCAAGACAAATAATGCTGCCAATGAGCAGACATTATGAAGACCGTCTTAGTTCACAAAACCTGGACTGATAGTAAACACAGGCGATTGGAATGGTTAGTCAACAAATGCATTAGCACTCAGCAACTAAAGACTATGAATGAGAAAGTTGTCCATCAATAATGTTCATGAACCAACATCAAACTTGCCCAGTTGGCTGGGGCTGTAGAATACACTGACAGCACCTATGCAGAGGGGTAAGACCCCCCACCCACCCAATGAGTGTCTTGAATATGACACTAAACAATCTGATGGTGAGGTTCCAGTAATGCTGGAGCTTTGAGGAATGTGGAGTACCCCTTCATTGCCATTGCTCCCAGGTCCACTCTAACCCGGAATGATAGCACCTGATCGGGCCCTATTTATGAGTTAAATAGAACTAACTGCATACTTATGCTAAACTGAATTGTTTGAATTAGAACCATTTGACTTAACTGAATAGCTTTAAATAGAAATGTTTTTGACAATTGAACTGTACTTATATTTAAACAGCATGCTTATGCTAAACTGAATTGTTTGAAATGGAACTGTTTTTGACATTGAAACTGTACTAACAATAAACTGAATTGTTTAATATAGAACAGTTTTGATATTTAACTGTGTGTAAACAAAATCTATACTTATACTAAACTGAATTGGTTGAATTAGAACTGTTTGAATAGACCGAATAGCTTGAAATAGAAATGTTTTTGATAATTAAACTATGTACTCATGCTAAACTGAATTGTTTAAAATAGAATTGATTATTTGTATAAAAATGAATTTGGCGTTAAATAACCTACAATAGTTGATATGCTATAAAACCCAACCAGCATCAAAACATCACCAAGGAAAAGACAAAAATAAGAGATGAATTTTACAAGTACTTGGAATAAAGATTACAAAAAGCAGATAATATATCTCAACTTATCATTGCTGGAGACTAACTCAAAAGTAAGAAAAGTCTAAAGGCTAATACTCAAGGAGTATTAGAAACACAAATGAAAATGCCTGATGAATTTCAGCAAATCCAATGAGATTTTCATAATAGTCATTTTCATTACTTGGCAAGGCACCAAACAACATAGGTTGGAACACAAACTGTACAAAGAAAAGCCTGTTCTATATTCAATATTCTGGAGATAATGAAATCCATTGCAGAAGACTGATGAACATGGAGGAGACTGGTTAAAGGGATCGTAAGGAAGAGTCATCAGAGGATGGCACTATGAAAGGCTTAGAATGATTAATGAAAATTATTTTTAGCATTCATAAAAAATATGACTGTTAGGGTTTCTACGCTTACTTAAATACTCTTTGTACCAAAATGTCTGGTACCGAACAGTGAATGCCAAAATATGGCTACTAAAAAAGTCCTAAACACTGATTTTTGTAACTTGTAGCTGTATCTTTTAACAACAAATTTTTATAACAGAATGTTTACAAGTACCATTTTTCTATTGGATCAGTTTTTAAAAAAAAAAAGAAACCAAACAAAACCATACTGCTTATTGCAGAAGGGATGGGTAAATAGATAGAGCTTTGAGTAATTATTCCTATCTAATACAAATAATTTCTACACAGTTATATAGTTTCTAGTATTCCTATCTAATACTAATAAGATGCAAGCATTTTAAACAAGTAAATACTTCATACTTAGTTACAATATCAATGTTTTAAGAGCTAATGTATTGATGAAGTTTTTATCATTATCTCAGACAGATGTATTTGACAATAGATGGAATACTAATAGGTACAACCAGTCAGGGTTCAACTGAATCTAGGAGTAATAGCAATAAAGAGGGAATTTTATCAAATAGTCCAATGTCTCTCAAAATCTCATTGATATTATTAATTGCTTTCAAAGCCAGCAGATGAACCATTGTGCTACCAAGATTACTTGTATAGTTCCAGCTTCAAAATGATGTATATGATCTATTAGTTTTCTGAGATCATAGATCAGTTCCTGAATGAAGGCCTGGGCAAAGTGATATGGAAGACGAGCAGTTGCCATTACATCATCTCTTCCCTCTTAATGCTACTGATGTTGTCCAAATAAAAGGTAAAGAGCATTACAACTTGGCACCAGTATCATTGCAAAAGTTCCCAGAATGGTTTTGAAGTGAATCAC
>CAUZXS010004323.1:0-112500 GCA_963585895.1 Sepioteuthis lessoniana | reverse complement strand
ATATCATGCTGATAGCTCAGATTCCCTTGACTTTTAGCAAGTTCTCAGAATGGCACCCAGTATCCACAGAGCTGAGAATTTATATAATGAGTCTGAATGTTTAATTTTTTTTTTTTTTAGATCTTTAACTGTATCAGTCAATTTTATTGATTTTTTTTTTGTTTAGATCCAATAAAAAAATTATAAAAAAAGATTAAGAATTCATAGGTCATACATAAATCATCACACTTCTCTCCTATATAATATAGATTTGTTTTTTGTAATAAATTCATCGGAGGTGCTCGTGGTGTAATGGTTATTGTCGCAGGAATTGGACACAGCGACACAAGTTCAAATCCTGGACTGATTGCATTTCACATAGCACTAATACCCTTGGGAAAGGTATGAATCCAATTATTCTCCCTCCAGCTATGGGTAAATAGTAGGGCAGCTAGTCTAGGAGAAGTCTGGTGAGGCAGCTAGTCTAGGAGAAGGAAAACTCTGAATTCAAACCTGTTAAACTCCGCTTAAAAAATTGACCTTGTGTCATATCCTGCCCAAGCGGAGGGGTTGGGTAAATATGATAAATTCATCTGCATTCTATCCCTCTAATGAAACATGTCAATCTGATTTTCCAAACTGTTTTTTTCTTTCTCATTCCAGTGAATTTCATTCCAAACTTTATTTACATATGTAATTTTCTATTTTCATAAATAAAGAGTACTCAATATCAGTGAGAGAACATATATATCTAAGTATAGCCTAGATATAGTCACCAAGGACCATTGAACATGTCTATGCCATGCTAACTTATATAATGTAATCTAGTTGGCGACCGTAGTCGAGGGTGACCCGAAGGCTCCCCTTTCAATAGCTACTACACTGAAGTGTAGGGGAGGGTGCTTCTCCATTCCCTGGATTGCTATACTTTACCCTTGATCTGTACCTTATAGTGCTGAGTGCTAAGCAAGTACCCTTTCTTTTTTTTTGGAGACTTTGGTATGACTCGACCTGGGATTGAACCTCAGTCTCTCAGACCATTGTTATGGATTTACATCAAATTGCTTGCCTGAAAGACTTATGTGTCTTTCAAGAACATTTGTGTATTGTAAGCATATAAAATGAAAAATAAAAATTGGGTGTAATCAATGTTGGAATAAAGATGAGAAAGCATGATAAAATTTGATTTTTAGTTTATTCTTAAAACGGTGCAGTTGATGTGCATAAAAATACAATCTACCTTGCATGTTTTCTAATAAAAGATTGATTATTTACAATTGTTTGTATAATGTTTTAAATTTCATCATCTTCATTTCTAAATGAAATGTAAAAAGTTTGTGCTTTTATTTGTATGCACATACATCACATTCATGTGTTGTGTGAAATATAATCAATGAGCTCAGCTTCAGTGGGGTCATCCTCTCCAGCAGCACCTACGTCCCATTTAAAGATGGTTGGGTCAGGTTTATTTCCTGAGGTGCTCTAAAATAGAAATGCCCACAAAGTTGAGCTATTTGTGGTACTGCCCTCAACAATGCATTCTTATAAGTTGACCTCGTGTTTTATCCTGCCTTTAACAGTGGAATATTATAAATACATTCATTATAAATACATACATTAATCAGATGTTATCTTACATGCATATGTATGTATATCTGCATAATTCTAATCTACAATATAGTGTGTCAAGAATCTGTTTGGTAAATCTAAAAATTATCTTCTGCTTTCAGTTCTCTAAAACCAAAAGAGAGCCAATATAAAACCTACAATATTGATGTTAAAAAGTCCGCAAATTAAATTAAATGCCATTACAAAAAGTTTTAACTTGAGTGGACAGTAAAATCTTGAGACTGAAGTTAGTATAGAGGTCAGTCTAGATGAAAATTTTAATAACAGCATTTGATTATATACATATATATGTGCATGTGTGTGTGTGTGCGCGTGTGTGTGTATGAACAGTTATAGCTTTGAGTAACTATTCTTAATCCAAATAACATGCTCAGTCATATGATTTCAAGTATTCTTAATAAATATTGATGATTTTCAAACAGATCTGTTCAACCTACAGATGAGACTCTAACTGAATCAAATAAATAGGTTGTTGGTTGATTTTTATGGCATATCAACCTTTGTAGGTTATTTAACTCCAAATCCATTTTTATGAAAATAGTTCTATTTCAAACAATTTAGTTTAGTATATGTACACAGTTTAAATGTGAGTCCAGTTTAATAGTGTAAAACATTTCTATTTTGAGCTATTCAGTTTAGTCAAGAAGCTTTAATTCAGTTTAGTATAAGTACAGATTTTGTTTACACAGTTAAATGTCAAAACAGTTCTATATTAAACAATTCAGTTTACTGTAAGTACAGTTTTAATGTAAAAAAACAGTTCCATTTCAAATAATTCAGTTTAGCATAAGCACACAGTTTAAATGTAAGTACGGTTTAATTGTCAAAAACATTTTTATTTCAAACTATTCAGTTTAATCAAACAATTTAGTTTTACATAAGTATGTCGTTAGTTCTATTTAACCCATAGATAGGACCCTATCAGGTGCTACAGCTCTGGGCCAGAGTGGACCTGGGAGCAATGGCAATGATGGGGTGCTCTGCATTCCCCAAAGCCCTAGCATCACTGGAACCTCACCATCAGATTGTTTAGTGTCATATATCAGGACACTCATTGCGAAGCAGTCGGCGTATTCTACAGCCCCATCTGACTGAGCAAAAATGAATAGGTAGCTCCATATTTCCAGAGCCCCAGAACTGGAGCCTCACCACTAGATATAGTTTAGTGTCATACTTAAGATATTTTTCTGTTCTTGGTTGATACAGTTCTATGCTTGACACTTTTTGAACACCTCATATTCTGAATTGTATAGAAATTGCAATTGGTAGAATTTAAACTTATATTTGTGTATCAGACAGATACTTAACAATTAACTATAGTGACTTATTTATATGGTATATTTGTTTAAATTTATTGCTAATGATTTTAATAAACAACTACAATATAAATTATTTAGATACAGAAATATCATGAGATCAGGAAGAAAGGTATTGTTAGTGGTCAAGAATCAAGGCAAGTATTACTGACAAAATAGAGCTATTGCAGCAATGTTTTCCTATTGAAATGCATTGAAGGTTATTTTATTAGATAATTATAATAAATTTCATATTTCATTTTAGAAATTCCCTAAAAACATACAAAATAGACATGTTATTTTACTATATCTTTGGTAACATAGTAAAAAAAGAATTTTGCAAACTTTACCTGTTAGTACAATGGGAATATTTGATCAAAATGTACATAACACTGGACTGTAGTATTTACTCTACATAAAACTAGTAAAGTGGAGTTTGTATCTCTAACTCATTGATTATTAAACTTGTAGTTTAATATATAATGAAAAGGCTTGACCTTTACATCCTATAAGGCTTGTAGTTTTGCTTTGATTAAATATGCCATAACTCTAACTACTGTCCCCAATGAATTGGTATCAACTATATTTTTATGACTGTTCAGTCTTTGAATTGTGCAAATACATTTCATTGCCTAATTAATCATTTTTTTTCCTTTTTTGTTGTTTTTTTTTTTTTTTTTTTTTTTTTTTTTCAAAAAGAATGAAACAGTTAAGATGTAAGCCTTACTGGAAAATAGAGCTATCATATTATTTATTAGATTTTTTTTTTTTTTATTCATCTATCATTGTATGATATAATTAAGCTGAGAACTATATTCACCAAAATTTCTATGGCTTCTCATGGAACACCATACCAGATTTTTAGTATTGTAGTTTTTGAAAATTACAAAAGAGTTGGATTAACAATTAATAAATTGTGACATACAAGTCAACCTGGCATATAAGTTGACCTCAAGATTTTTAGCTAAAAATTCTGTTAGACCTATACCTGCTGTATAGGTGACCCACAAACCTACAGTAGACAACTCTGACATTCCAGTTAGTGTTTACACTCAGTATACCAGCTGTTGTAAATGGTATGTGATAAAGTATTAATATAACACTTAATTAGTATTACAGTTTTTTTATATCAATCTCTGTGTTATGTTTCATGAACATATTTAACCAGTTGAGGTTAAAGTGGAAGTATTTGTGGTCTACTAGAGTTACAGTAAGTGGTGTATATTGATTCTTAGGAGTACTATTCCACTGGTTGACCACCCTGTGGTAAAGTTTTGGATCTTAGCCCCGTTGCATAAGTTCACCCCAATTATTTTAGAGATTTTTTCAGGCTTAAAAGGTCAGTTTGTATGCTACAATTCATGGCAAATATAATGCTAAACTTCACTCTTATGTTGTATCCATCAAGTTAACTAAACCAAATCTTTATCTTAGATAAGGCTGTTTATGTTTCACTTTAAACAAATCCCCTTTGGGAAAGGTATGGATCCATCTGTTCTCCCTCCAGCTATAGATAAATAGTAGAGCAGACTGGTTTTTTTTTTAGTTTTGGTTAGGCCATCAGTCTAGGGGAAGGAAAACTCTGAATTCAAACCAGCTTTACACAGCTTAAAACAATTGACCTTGAGTCACATTCTGCCTGTAGCAGAGGGATTGGGTAAATACATGACCCACTATCATTTAGGTGGAAAGATGCAGTTATTGGATGGTAGTCTTGGATTTTAGGGCATTTCAGGTTAAGTATACAGGTCAAAGTACTATAGTCTAACTTTCATAGTTTCAAAAGCAGGTCAGATTAGTTGTTTGGTCAGATTATAAAATGTTATAGGTCACTAGATTAGATTATACAGTAATTACTCGTGGCATACTGTTGTTATTATGCTACCATAGGCAAACTACTATCCTGACATAAAAATTTCACTGAGAAGTAATAATTTGGATGCTCAGATCTTTACTTTACAATAAAAATATTTTAGAGAGATTCCATAGAATTAAAAAATGGGGATAATTTACTTAGAATGTAACTTCCACAAATCTTTCTTTTAAAATATCATTTTTATGGACAAATTAATTTATTCAACAAATTTTTTACATGCAACTTCCAACTTAAAAAGTAAATATTGGATATATGTTGATGGAATATCCCTCAACCTTTACTTTTATTTTTATCACTTTCCTTTTATTCTGCTAGCTGCCCACTGCTTTATTAAGATACTAGTTGTGGGGGTATGTGGTGCTATATCATCATCATCCTCATCATGTCGTGCTAGTGGCACGGATGTCTCTGACCCTCTCTCGCCACTTTTCCCTATCGTTCATCGCCTCAGGCAGGTCTTCTGGACAACATCCCGTATCCTCACATAGTTGCTGAATGTATATTCGTGCTAGTTGTCCTGCTTTTGCATGGCCATGTGTGGGGGTCCAGAAAAGTACATCACTTATGAGTTCATCACTGCTTCTCTAGCAGTGTCCTGCATGTCTGGTTCGTCTAACTTGAATAGTTTTCGTGATAGGAGGCAGATGGCCATACAGGTGGTGTCTTGTAGGGTGTTGCTGCCAGGACTTGTTCAAACTAAAAGCTATATCATAACAACTGCCAAAATATTTGATAACTGGAGCCAAAAAGTTTAGTTGCTCATTATGAACTATGATTATATTATTGAATAAATTTACTATTTGGGGAGACTTCATGGCATAATGGCTAAAGTGCTGAACTACAGCCTCAAAATAAGCGAGTTCTAACTCCAGTCACACTATTACCTTCATTTTCAGGCTATTACACTTATCAAAGGAATTGAACCCTCTTAGCTCCCAGCTATAGGCTAAATAGTATCATTGCTGTTTTTCTACAAAGATAGCTTTAGCATTGAATAACCCACAGAGGTTGATATGCTATTGAACAAAAAACCTTGAAACCCAAGCTTGATATTTATAATAAATTCATTATCTTTGATGGGTGCTTGGCATTCATCTAGTGCACACAGAGCATACACTCCTAGTTATCAGCCCATTGGCTGGGTCAGTAAAATACGCTGACTGCATCTCTGCAGAGGGGTAACCCCCTCAGTGAGTGTCAATCTAATGGTGAGGCTCCAGTCTTAAAGTTTTGGGGAATATGAAGTACCCCTTCATTGCCATTGCTCCCAGGTCCGCTCTGACTCGGAATAGTAGCACCTGATAGGGTCCTATCTATGGGACAAATAGAACTGTTTGATATTTAAACTGAGTGCAAACAAATGACTTATGCTAAATTAAATTGTTAGAAATAGAACTGTTTGATCACTAACTGTGTATAAATAAATGATTGATGTTTAATTAAATTGTTAGATACATGACAATATTTGGTACCATTTAACTGTGTGCAAACAAATGATTAATAGTAAATAGAATTATCTGTGTTAGATGCTTTAAGCCATTTGACTGCAAAAAATGAGATTTGGCTCATTTAAAAATTTTATCAACAAAATGTGTTTACAAATCATATATAATATATATGTATTAAGAAGATTTGGCATTAAATAACCAACAATGGTTGATATGCTGTAAAACCAAACCAAATGAAACTCCAAGAAATAATTTGACAAAACACTTGCTTATTCCAATTTTTATCAAGTACTTTTATTTGATAATATGAGAACAGATCAATAAAAATTAACATAGAAACACATACAAATTCCCTCTGATATATATATATATATATATATATATATATATATATATATATATATATATATATATATACTATTCAAATCTACAAAATGAGAATTACTAGATCTAATGGCATGTAAGACCCACATGTTTCCTAAAAATGGTTTAAAATGTCCCCCCAAGTCTTATGGATACAAAGTCAAAATCTTTTCTGCAATATCAAAACTGCTTTTGTTTTCTATAATAAATGACATTATTATTGTTAGAGACGTTTTCCTTCTGTCCTGGTTGAATGTTTGTTCATCTTTTTTTAATAATCTGATATAAGTAAAGTAAGTAAAGTTGGCGACCTAAGTTGTTGTGACCCAAAGGCTCCCTTTTCAATAGCTACTACACTAATTTATAGAGGAGGGCACTATTCGATTCCTTGGATTGCTCCACTTTACCCTTGATCCTTACCTTATAGTGCTGAATGCTAAGCAATGCAGCATCAAGTGCCATTTTTTAAGTCTTTAGTATGACTCGACCTGGGATTGAACCCTGGTCTTCCAGACCACTGGTGAACACTCTACTCATTAGGCCAAAGGCTAGTTAAATAATCTAATATACTTTAACTATATATTTCAATAACATTAAATTCTTAGCCATAGATACACTAAAATGTTTTTCCAGATAATCCCTGCTGAAATGAAGGTCTTATATACTCATGAGTCTAATGACATCAAATATACTACATACATTAGATTATATGTATTATCTTGCACCAGACTCATTATAAGCATAACGCAATAATGGCTTGGTTTGGTTTAGTTTGATTTATTTAATGGCATATCAACCACTTATGGGTTATTTAATGCAAAAATTTGATTGATTTGTAAATGTTTGATTATTATTATCATAATTATATCTACAACATACCAATGCAATCATTTTTTTATTTGTCTATAATAATCATTTTTTGCACACAATTATATTGTATCAAGTATTTTTATCTAATACTAATAATTTACATAGAATTATATGGTTTTGAGAATTCCTATCTGAATGACAGCAAGTCTTCCCAAATCTCCAGGTCTCTTTTAAGGAGCTTTATATTTCAATAACATTAAATGCTTAGCTATAAATAACCTCTGCTGAAAAGAGGGTCTTATATACTATCAGATATGTTACATTTATTAATTTATATGTGAATTATCTTGTGCCAGACTCTTTATATGCATAACACCTCTTATAGCTATCCTCTAAATCATCCAATATTTTAATGTCTTTCAAGAAACAAAAAGATCATTTTTGTTTAGATATGTTCTGCTCTACCTGTATATTTCCATAACATTAAACACTTGGCCATAAATGCACAAAGAATTTTTTTTCTTAAAATTTGCAGCTGAGAGAGCTTATAGATTCACTACTATCAAGTATGGTAAAACATTTTTGATATATAACTTGAACTCAATAACCAATAGGTCACTAATTGTAACTGTCACTGTAACCTAGTGAATTTATTAGTATATGTTTCTACTGTTTGAATACCTACATTCACATCTTAATTCTCTCTATTTAAATATTATTATCTCTATTGTCTCTAAAAAAAAACAATATTTATGTCTTAGTATTTGTGGTGGGGTGTGTGACAGAATCTTAAATCTTTGATTATTTGAAAAACTATATAAAAATTGATTGATTTCAAACCATTTTTCTTCAAAGCAGTATTTTAAAGATATTTCAAAAGATGATTGAAAATTTACTTTATGTAATAAGTGTTAAAATAATTGTTTTAAAAAAATTGATCTACCTCTACCATTTTCTTGATTAAAAGAAAATGAAAGTATAACCTTTATTGATAAAAGAAATTAATGAAATATACAAATGAATTTCTGAAGCTATACTGCTAAAAACAATAATTAAGCAAGCCGGTCTTATATATTCATTCAACTGATTGATTGTGAATAGACTAAAAATAAACTGGAGATTTAATCGTGTTGGTGAAAACATTTTAATCTTATAAACAATCTAATATTTATTTTTGTTCTGGATCTTATTTAAAAAGCTTACATGTCTGTATATATGTATGTATAACTGAACAATCAATGTTTTCTGTCTTTTTATTTTGGGGATACATTAACCATTATACAGACACCATAGGTATATACATCGATAGGTATAAATAAGTGTATTATGGTGTAAGTAACATTTTACCTGTCGTGTATCTGTGCTTCTAACCTAATGCTAAGATCCTTATGAGTAATTATGCAGAAGATATAATAGACTTTGAATTTTTTCATCATCAGTTATGATAATTTATTTTCTGTTATTTCTTTCCTCTTATTTCTCTGACTTATACATCTAGTAGTAATTGTCATCAGTTGTCTGACATTTTAAGATGAGTAAGTAAAGTCAGTGACCGTAGTCAAGGGCATTACTTCTTTCCCTGGATTGCTCCACTTTAGCCTTGATCCATACTTTATAATGCTGTGTGTTAAGCAAGGCAGCATCAAGTACCAAATTTTGAGGTTTTGGTATGACTCTATCTGGGATTGAAACCTGGTCTTCTGGACCATTGATAAACACAATAACCAGGAGGAAATGGGCCGGGTCTATTATTAATTATAATTATTATATATATATATATACACATATATATATATTATAATTCTTGACTCTTTCATCTTATTTCTGTTGTTTCAATACATAATAGTAAGTAAGTAAAGTTGGCGACCATAGTCGAGGGTGACCCGAAGGCTCCCTTTTTGATAGCTACTACACCAGGGGTGTAGGGAAGGGTGCCACTCCTTTCCTAGTATTTTTCTACTTTACCCTTGATCCATACCTTAGAATGCTGAGTGTTAAGCAAGGAGGCATCAAGTACTATTTTTAAAGCCTTTGGTATGATTCGACCTGGGATTGAACCTAGTCCTCCTGGGCTATTGGCGAACACTTTAACCATTATGTCAATGTCCGGTCTGACATTGTCAATTATTAATTCTTTATTATTATTTCTGTTATTTTCTCTTATAACTCTCAAACAGTTATTCCACAATGAGTGAATAACATGAATTAGAAATGAAGAACACTCTTCCAACAAGATTGCATTTTAAATCCTTAATTTATCAAAGCTTATCTTACCATGAGATACATTAGTGTGATTCAGATTGAGCCATTTAATTATATTTCTTTCTTGTTTCAATAATCTGTAACATCTTCTTGTTTCTTAATTTATTCATACTAGTAATACTAGATCTAATAGCCTTTGAATTTTTTAGATGATACAATCTTCTTTCTCTGCATCAATTGAAGTTCTTTTTCTCTTTTTCAATCTTCTTTCCAAGTTATTCTCTCTTTACTTTTTGTATTCTTCTTTCTTTTGTTTACTTGAGTAATTTCGAAAGATTTCTTGTTCTAGTATCTTTCTTCAAAAACGTGATAAGATCATTCTAAATTATTACAGAAAGTATTTGCTACTTTCATTGTTGAATTTACAATATAAAACTCTTTTTTCCCTTTCTTTAAAAAAATATCATTTACTAGCTAAGCCCATAAAAATTCCACAGTTTAATTAGAAACAACCAGCTAGGATTAAAGATCACTATAACATTTTTAATAATTTATTCATGAGTTATAAATATGGGATTTCTTCCAAGTAGCAGTTGTGTTAGTACTACACTGCAAATGCACCACATGTATGCTGACAAAACATATAGAGAAAAAGCTTGACGTGAACTACACAAGAATGTTACAAGCTATATTGAATAAATCCTGGAAGCAACACCCCACAAAACAATAGCTGTATGGCCACTTACCTCCCATCTTTAAAACCATCCAAATAAGATAAACAAGACATTTGAGACACTGCTAGCAAAGCAAGGACTAACTCATAAGTGATATTTTCCTATGGACCCTTTTACATGAATGTACCAGTGTTGGCCGAGCAGCAAGAATGTGGACATGGGATGTAGTCTGGAGGACCTGCCAGGAGCAATAGATAATAGGGACAGATGGAGAGAAAGAGTCAGGGAAATCCATGCTTGCAATGTGACCTAATGATGATGATATATACCAAATGAATGAATTATCAAACAAATAAGTGAAATTGCTGAACAGAACAGTTTACTTATTTATAACATTTTGATAAATATCATTCCTTTTTTTAGTTTTATTGCTTTCTTCATTGATGGATTGTAATCCATCAATGAAGAAAGTTAAATCACCTTAAAGAAGAATAACATTAATGAAAAATATTGTTTATCACTTTAATGGCATTTTCATCTCTCTGAAAGTATTACTGATTACATTTTTATTTAACTCACTGATTTTTTTTTATTCAAAGTGTTAACTTGAAAGATTAAAAAAAATCAATGAACTTAGGTTAAGCTGTTGAAAAAGAAATGTGTGTGTGTGTGTGTGTGCCTTTTTAACTAAGGAAATATTTCCTGTGATGGTAGTCAGGAATGGAGAGTAATCTTACAGAGAACAGAGTATCAGATGGAGAATGTTGGAAGGTAGATGTATTGTCTTTCTTTCTCTTTCTTTCCTCTTTCTCATGGTTGGGTAAATATAATTCTCCTCTTCCCCTTGTGACACACACAAATGGTTAGTACAAGTGTATTAATATACACCTTTTGTTTTTCATATCCCAGAAGATTCTTTCTTTCTTTCTTTAAGTCTGTCTCTTCATTTTCCAACAATAGTATTTTTTCTGTGTTTATTCATTCAATATCTACTGAAAAGAGCTAATTTGGGATTATTAAGTGTTTTATATATCATCATTTCATTTTGTGTTGTTTGAATGAATCCATTTATCCATTTGATGCCAAATCCTGTTTATTAAAGATTTTTCTCTTATTAAATTCTGTTCTGCAATTGTTAAAGTGCTAACCAAAATGGCCAACTCAGTCGGAATCACAAGACTTGACTTTTATTTAAATCATAATGAAATGATTTGTATTTTATTTTCTATAGGAAGAACCAATCTTTACTGCAAAACCAAACAAAATGAAATTATACTGATTTTATTAGAGATTTCAAAACATGATAGAATATTTTTTTTCATTTTTTTTTTTTTTCAAATTTCTATTTTTCTTTTTTTTTTTTTTTTTTGCTTAGGGCTTTATTGAATTGATTTAGTTATTAAAAACAAAAGAAAAAAGTCATCAAAGTTAATTTTGATATAAAGGAAAATTAATTTGTGTTATCTCTTCTGCTTTAAAACATATGTTTGGATCAATTGAAATGTAACTGGATATTTTCTCCTCCACTGCAATATAAATTAACTATACTTGCATTATCTTGTGATAACTCTTCCCATAATATCTGAGGTTAATTAAAATTAATTCTATAATACAAACATCCGACTTAAAAGGACCATAGAGTTGGGGGGATGTGAATTTTTTTTTCAAAAAGTTAAATGCCTCTACATTCTTCCCTCCAAACTCTTAAGCAACATAGAGCATTTATTAGTATTTATCCTATAAGATGTTATTTAAAATTACAAGGTGTGTTCAAATGATCAAGTTGGTTTGGTTTGTTGGGTTTTATGACATCAGCCCTTATAAGTTATTTAATGCCAAATCCTGTTAATTCATATGTATGTTTAATATATATGATATGTAAACGAATAGTTTGTAAGTAAGAATTTTAAAATAAGCCAGAGCTCATTTATTTGCACTCAGTTAAATGGTTTCAAGTATCACTTTTATAATACTAATAATTCAATTTAATATCAGGCATTTGTTTGCACGCATTTAAATGGTTACAATAATAGAAAATGATTACATATTTCTATTTGATCCATAGATGAGACCCTAACAGGTACTACCACTCTAGGTCAGAGTGGACTTGGAAGTACTGTCAATGAAGGGGTACTCTACATTCCCCAAAGCTCCAAGATTGAGGCCTCACCATCAGATGCAGTTTAGTGTCATATCCAGGATTCTTGTAGAGATGCAGAGATGCAGTTGGTGTATTCTACAGCTCTAGCCAACTGAGCTTCAAAAATATCAAAACTGAAGCTGTATTTTCCAAGTCAGAAATTAACAATGAATAAAAGATTTATTTTCTTCAAAAATAGTCCCTTTTGCCATTCAACACACCTATTCCATTGAGGTTATTGTTTAAAAAAGAAAGTCACACTAAGCTAGCTCTGATGAGGATGGAGGATGTTGCATTCACACAATGCTGTATTTTGCCCAAAATATTTTATTCAAAAAGTATCAAGACTGGCTTCACAATTTTGTAAAAGTTGTCCTGGACTCTTCCTGGTTTGCTTGTATTTTATGATATATCAACCCTTGTAGGTTATTTGATGCCAAATCCTGTTTGCATGATTTGTAAGCAAATAGTTTGTAGATAACATTATTTCTAAACAAGCCAGAAATTACTTGCATTTACGGAGTTAAATGGATTCAAGTATTGCTCTCTAACACTATTAATTTTATTTAACATTTAGCTTTTGTTGCACACAGTTAAATGGTTTCAAGCATTGCTATCTAACACTAATAATTCTACTTGCTCACAGTTAAATGGTTTCAACTATTGCTATCTCTGTGCAATTGATCTTCAGCCACCACCTTCTAGTACCTTTAAAATAAAACAGGGTTGGGTACTGGTTTTCCATAAGAACAATTTGAAGAATACAATTGAGACAATCATGTAGGTTCTTGGGCTTAACATGATCAGCCGAATGATCAGATCAGGCCTCTTCCACTGCCCATCTAGTTTGATAAAAGCCAAGATGGAGTGTTGCAAGTCACATGACCACTTTGGTTGCCAGGTCATAGACTACTCAGCCACCAAACATTACAGGTTACCATCCATGGCCAATAGGTGGCCTTATTGAGATTTTACCCCTCTGCAGTCAGTGTATTCTACAACCCCAATTGATAGGGTGTGGACTTTTCTAGGCTACTGTGTAGACATTATCTCTTTATTATGTAAGTTGTTCAACTCTGTATACATCTTCATTTGAATTTTAATATTGAAAAAGTATAAAGATTCAGTTTTGATATTGTTTTGATCATACTTTCTTTATACAGTGCTTTCTTATTTAAAAGTTCAGATAGTCTTATATGTAGTATACTGAGTAGAGTGTTCGCCAATGGTCCAAGAGATCTGTGTTCAATCCCAAGTCACGTCATATCAAAGACTTTAAAAATGGTACTTAATACCACCTTGCTTAACACTCAGCAATATAAGGTACATATCAAGGGTAAAGTGGAGAAATCCAGGGAAAAGAGTAGTGCCCTCCCCTATACCTAAGTGTAGTAACTATTGAAAAGGGAGCCTTCTGGTCATCCTCAACTACAGTCACCAACTTTACTTATTTATACTGAAAATGTGAATCTACATTATTTAATTAGTTATCATTATATAAGAGTTAATGTGCTTCAAAATCAGATTCCTTTTTCTTTTGTCCTAAAGAAAAGAGATTATTCCCTCCAACAAGAGCCACCCATTAAGTAAAATATCAATTAAGTTTGCTGGCTGAATGTGAACCTGGTAGTTGTAATGCTAAATTTTCATAAAACTTCAAAACCAACTTAACTGTTAATTTTTTTATTTTGTTTTTTCCTTTTTGCAAAATGACAATGATCCGGGAGACCTGGGTTCAGTCCCAGATCGCATATTACCAAAGACTTTAAAAATGGTACTTGATACATCCTTGCTTAACACTCAGCAATATAATGTACATATCGAGGGTAAAGTGAAGCAATCCAGGGAAAGGAGTAGCACCCTCCTCTACACCTCGGTGTAGTAGCTATTGAAAAGGGAGCTTTCTGGTCGCCCTCGACTATGGTCGCCAACTTTAATTTTTACTTATACATTTAAAAGGCTGAAGAAGCAAATTTAAATACCGTTAAAATAAAACCACAAATTCCTTATCTTGATTATTTTTGTGTTTATCATTTATCCAATTTTGCTTAATTTGAATAATAATCCTCCTTGCTATGATTCACTTAATTTTTACTGCTGTGATTTATGAAAATTCCATTGTATCTTTTTAATTTGTGACAAGAATAAGATTTATATATTTCTACAATACCAAAAAAGTCATTTCTCATTAAATTGTCTCATTTATTTAGAGATTTTATGTTGATAAAAATGTACAATTAATCTTAATTCATGAAGACTCATGAATAAAAATTATTGAAAAAATATTTCTCTTTTGTCTCATCATTCTTCTCATCAACATTGTTTAATTTTTATGATTTTATTATCCTGACTATGGATAAAAAGGCATTGTATGCGGCTGTGTTAGTCATATTCTAAACTTGTTGAATTGGATTTCAGTGATATAATTTTTTAAAAATCTAAACAAATTCACTCAAGAAAGCAACTATTTTTAATTCTAAAAACAGACTTAAAACATAAGAAAGAACAAAGACCTTTTAAAAAGAAAAAAAAAATCAACTATTCATTTTGTTTCTTAAAGCAAAAAATATTTGGATCACTTTTTCTTTAACCTCATTTTCCCTTTGGCAAATTAAAATGCCCATTCTTAGATTAGCTCTTATAATTTTCTGTCTTGTTAAAATAGATTATATTTAGAAATACTTGCTTAAAGGCTGTTCTGAGGTGGACATTAAGCTCAATGTCAAGTTATATCCTATTATAGAATTTATAATTGCAAATGAATAAATAAAGTTCTCTCAGGAATCATTTCTCCTCATAATCATTAATAGATCTGTGTGTAGAAGTGTAATAACATAACTGTAGAGTCTGTGTGTTTTATGAGGGTGTAAAATCTTTAATTTTAGTATATAGTTTTTCTATTTATCCACTGACTTGTCATTGATATTTCTGTCAATATTTTTGCAACAAGCATTGAAATTGCTTATCATAAACTTTATACTTTATATTATCCTATGGACTATTTTTATGTATTGCAAATAATTAATACAGTTTAGAACCAGTCAATTTTTCCACTACATATTTACTTCACTTTTTTAAAATTGTAACTAAAATTTATTGTTCCATAACCAAAATTTGCATAATATTATAGACATGTTCCATTTAGTTATCAATATCAGTTGGATAGTTGAAAGAAGACAGCTATAAGTGCTATTGAGATGTCACTTCCTACTACATTTGTTCAGTTGAGGGTTAAGGTGTATAAATGGTTGATAGTAAAGTTGAGTTGAGCTTTATTTGGAATTTTGAATTAATCATTATTAGTGACACAAAATGGAAGTTAGGCATTAGAGTTAAAGCAACCAAATGATTTTTGTTATAGTATCAAATAGATACAAATATTTTCATGGGGGAAAAAAGTAGCATTCAGTTCATGTTGAGAATAATTCAGTACAATTTGTCCCACACTTCTAAAAAGAATATAAAGTCACATTCATCTATTTACCCAACTTCTCCACCTTGAGCAGGATGCGACACAAGGTCAGTTTTTATGAGGACTATGTATCTATCCAACCCCTTCACCATGAGGAGGATGTGACATAAGGTCAGTTTTTTTTTAAATAGAGTAAAACTAGTTTGAATTCAAAATTGCCTAACCAAGGCGAAAGTTCCCAGTCTGTCCTAATATTTAACCAGTCAGAGAATAGATGGATTCATGCCTTTCCGAAGAGCATTCCATTTTCTACAATGATAACCATTATACTAAGTGTACCTCCATTAGAAAAACTGTCACATACAACACAACATCTTATAATCTGTGATAAATTACAAGGTGTGTTCAAAAAGTATCATGACAAAAGCTTAATTTTTTCAATTTAAAATTTAGATGACAATATGCACAGCTGAGCAACTAATATAATAAAGGGATGATTTCTAGTTGTCTAGATTTCTGTCTAGACTTTTTAAAAATCTAAATGAAGATGTGCACACAGCTGAGCAATCTATACAATAAAGAGATGATGTCTAGATGTCTAGAATGTTGTCTTGATGAATCAGTGCTAATTGGAAAAATAATTAGAAATCTGGTCTCAATTCTTTTTGGCAAAACACAAGATTATGCAAACACTGCACCCTCCATATCACTAATCCTAGCTTCATGCCACTTTTTCTTTCTTAACCTAGAACTTTATCTCATCAGTAAGATTTGAAAAGCTGGAGGACATTAAAAGAAATACAATGGCACAGCTTTATATCATATCAAAAGAGGAGTTTCAAAGGTGCTTTGACCAATGGAAAACTTACTGGAATAAGTATTGAATGTTAAGGGACAATTCTAAAAAAAAATATTTCATTCATTCTGTACCAGCTGGAATAAGTGTGTTGAATACCAAGGGGACTATTTTTAAATAGAATTAATGTTCCATCCATTCTTCATTTCTATTAGGGTAAATACAACTTCAATCTCAATACTTTGTGAATGTTACTCATATATCAGAAATTGCTGGGATAACTGAACTACTTCTTCATATCTATTTTATATCTTTTTTAGAGGCTTTAGAAATAAGCAGGATAACCATATGATAGACTGAAAGACTTAAGGTTTTCTTTTCTTTATCATTATGTATTCATCTTTTTATGATTTGTAGCCAGAATAATTAAAATGGTTAGTGCCTATTTACTAATAATTAATGATCTCTGGAAAATTTTTTAATGTAAAATATTAATTCATTGTGATAATAGAATACACAAAAAAATTAGATAATAATAAAGTAGCCTGCTATTGAATTTCAGATGAACAACCAACCTAATCTTGTTCAACTTAGAGTCAAAGAATTTATCAATTTACCCACACTTAGATTGATTTGTCCGAATTTCTCAGATAAAGTGTTTTCATTATTTTTTTTTATTTTTTATTTTTTATTTTTTTATTTTTCATCTTATCATCATTGATTTTTATCACAAAACTCAGTTCACTTTACATTCTATAAACATTAAACAGCATAGATCAGAAATAAAGAATTTATTTCAAACAAGATTTGAACTTTTATCCATTTATGCCCTTCATAGCTTGAAATAGATGGAACCCTAACAATTATATCAGAGACCAAGATCAGCAGGCAATGTTCAAGTTATAATTATACTAGGCATAGCTTAATTTGTCTCAGTAGTCAACTAGTTAAGTTTGCTAACCATTACAGCATGAGGCACATATACACATACTAATAGTCATGTACTAAGTTTAGCTTAGGCCAGAAGCATGGTGCGCCTGGTGAGAATCAAATGCACAGACAAGCCTAGCTCACTAATAATTACGCCATGTGAGGCGTCTGTCTACAAAGTAAGTTATTTATTAAACTAAACTTAATACAGCACTAGGCCAGAAGTGATGGACACCCAGTGAGGATCAGAATCACAAATAGTCGTTTGCCTAGTTGGCTGGGGCTGTAGAATACACCGACTGCACCTCTCCAGAGGGGGTAAGACCCACCCCCCAATGAGTATCCTGGATATGACACTAAACAATCTGATGGGGAAGTTCCAGTAATGCTGGAGTTTTGGGGAATGTGGAGCACCTCTTCATTGTTATTGCTCCCAGATCCACTCTGGCCCAAAGTGGTAGCACCTGATAGGGTCCTATCTATGGGTCAAATAGAACTAAACTGTGTACTAAACTGAATTACTTGAAATAGAACTGTTTTGACATTGAAACTGTACTTACACTAAACTGAATTGCTTGAAATAGAATTGTTTTGACATTTAACTGTGTGTAGACAAAAATTATACTTATACTAAACTGAATTGTTTGAATTAGAACTACTTGGCTATACTGAATTGCTTGAAATAGAAATGTTTTTGATAATTAAACTGTGTACTCATGCTAAACTGAATTGTTTGAAATATAACTGGTTATTTGTATAAAAATGGATTTGGCATCAAATTACCAACTAAGGTTGATATGCCATAAAACCCAACCAACCAACCAACCAACCAACCAATAGTGGTCAGCTGGCCTAGCTTCTTACCTTTTAAAGTGATAAAAAAATATATAAAAATTTGTTTTCTGATCGTGTGAAATCATTTAATATCTTTTAATAAAGCCTCAGTTCCAGGTCATATTTTTCAAAATGATCCTTATTTAAAATTGATTTTGAAAATTACTCTTCAAACTTTTTAGGTGTTTGAGTTAAACAGCAGTCATTGATAGAACTGAAATCTTATCATATACTAGACTACTCATGAAGTCATTGAGTTCTCATTGTAACAATATTTCATGATGATTCTGATATTTTTTTTTTAGTTTTTAGAATGGTGTGAAAGATTCTAATGGGTATTTCATCATTGTCTCTATTATATGAAGAGTTTTGATGATTAAAAGCCCTATAAAATTATCATTCAGTTGTTGTATATTGGACTGGAAATTGCTTTATTCTTTAAGTCAGAGCATTTTGAATATATTGCTCTCATAAAAAATCTTGCTTAATTGGCTATTTTTGCTTGATTATGGTTACATAGGCTCATATAGGCATATTTAGTGCAACAGTTATCATCAAGGAAGTTGGAATTGATAATCCAAGTTCAAATCCAAGATGAGACTTTTGGCCTTTCAGTTTACGCTTATGCCCTTGGAAAATGAATCCATCTCTTCTCTTCCCAGCTATGGATAAATAGCAAGATAGACTGTTCTTTAGCCTTGGTAAGGTAATCAGTTTAGGAGAAGGAAAACCAGCTTTACTCTGCTTAAAAATTCACCTTGTGTCACATCCTGCTTGTGATGGAGTTGGGTAAATACATATATATATATATATATATATATATATATATATATATATATATTACACAAATGTAATGAAAGTTTTAGTTATGTATCAATATAATAAATAACACTGACTTTTCTGTTACAAAAAAGCACACACACACACACACACACACACATAAAAAATAAGTGAATCCTAACTGACGGATAAACAGACATTGAACTGCACCATAAGATTAACTTGGAAAAGATACAACATTGATTCTAGTTCTTTCTTTCTTTATTTTTAATGTCATATTAACCTTTGTTGGTTATTTAATGCCAAAGCCATTTCTCTAGAAGAATATCAGTGATACTATTTAACCCATAGCTGTGAGGATAAGGGAGTTCTATACCTTTCTCTAGAGTATTTGTCTGAAAGTGAACATAATTGTGTGACTGGAGTTTGAACTTGCTTACTTTGAGGCAACAGTCCAGCACTTCAGCAATTATGCTACAGGGATGACTCCCCACTGATTCTAGGCAGGGGGCTGAGGAGTAGTAATTTACTAAGCTTTTTGCTCAGTTGTAGCACAAGACCACATGAATGGGGCACCCAATGAGACTTCAATTGTCCAGGAGACCTGGGTTCCATCCCAGGTCATGTCGCACCAAAGACTTTAAAAATGGTTCGTGATACCTCCTTGCTTAACACTCAGTGATATAAGGTACGTATCAAGGGTCAAGTTGAGCAATCCAGGGAAAGGAGTAGCACCCTCTCCTACACCTCGGTGTAGTAGCTATTGAAAAGGGAGCCTTCTGGTCGCCCTCGACTAAGTTCGCCAATTTTACTTACTTACACTACCCAAGGTACCCAGAGGGCTGAAGATCAACACTTTACTCTAAGATACACTGCATAGATTGTAGGCAGTGCCAATCCATGTACAGGTAATCCCGTCATGTTTTTATGGGTACTATACCATTAATTAACATTATTTTAAATTTGGACAATGTCTTAGACTTTGAAATCTTAAAAAAGAAGAAAAAAATTATTGATTGATTAAATACTTTGTCTAAAGAGAAGTGGAATTATTTGGCTGTCAGAAAGAGACAATAGACAATAAGTTGTTTATTCCAGCATTCAGTAAATCTTTTAATCAAATAGAACACTCAGTTCTTATAACTGTCTTGCAATTCATCATCAAAGCACACATCTTGTTTAACTTGTCTCTTTCTCTATTGATTGTGGTTAACTGTGCGATTTATTGGTCTGCTTTTTGTGCTTACTTCATCTTGAGTGACACGCATTAGCAACTAAAATCAATTTATCCCTTGTTAGAAATCATTTATAATTTTATTCTTCTAGTTCTTTCCTTAGTTCCTTCCTGCATGCATACATTACTTTTTCTGAGAAGATTACACATTGCAAAATATGAAAGGGTTTGACAGGATATCTACTTATAATATATAAAACCTAACTTTACAGTGTTGCCTATAAATAGATACACTCCTAACAATTTTTTAAATAAAAATTTATGAAGGAAAGGGAACAGAATTTCATTATTATGGAACATTTTACAATCAAAATGGATATTATTAGTTAATATTTATTATCAAATTTTTCAGTTTTGAAATTATATAATTAAAAATAAAATTGCGATACTTCTGTAACACTGTCTCCCATAGAAAAAAATTACATAAATCAAATGAGGGATTTTAATAATTTGTAGAATGCTACAAATTTCTGGTTACAGAGTTTCACTGCTGTATAATAATGACAGGAATAATACTTAATAATATTCATTTTGATTGGATAATTTCCACAAGAAATACTAAAATCTTGCTTGGTTTTTAAGGATTCACCTGGTGTTTATAGCAAGTGGATGATTTTAAAATTAAATGCCAAATCCCAGGGAGCCTTCTCCTCCTTATTTAAAAGGAGCAGGGCTGAGTTTATTGCTTAGTGCATGAGGTGCTCCTGAAAGGGAATGCTGAGAAGACCAAGCATTTTTTGTGATTACCATGCATAAGTTTTGATCGCATTTGCTTCCACCACACACTTTAAAATGACTTTATTGCAAATCTAACTTGATGGGAAGTTTGATAAATCCCTACTAAAATCTTGATACCTTTGGTTTAAAAAAAAACTATCATCATTATCATCATCATCATGTCGTGCCGCTGGCACAGATATCCCTGACCCTCTCTTGCCACTTCTCCCTATCGTTCATCGCCTCTGGCAGGTCTTCAGGGCTACATCCCGTATCCTCACAGAGCTGCTGTATGTATGTTCGAACTGGTCGTCCTGCTTTTGAACTGCCATATGTGGGGGTCCATAGGAGTACATCACGGATGAGCTCGTCCCTGCTTCTCCAGCAGTGTCCTGTATGTCTGGTTTGTCTAACTTGGATAGTTTTCGTGATGGGAGGCAGGTTGCCGTATAGTTGGTGCCTTGTGGGGTGTTGCCTCTAGGACTTCTTCAATATTGCTCGCAGCATTCTTGTGTAATTGCCGTCTATCTTCTTCTCCAGCAGTTTAGTTAGCATCCAAGTAGTGCATCCATACAGCAGTATTGATACGACCACTGCCTGGAAGAAACTACATTTCATTTTATCAGTCAGGTCTGATTTCCATATGATCGATAGCCTATCAATGGCTGTCCATGCCTTCGTTAGCCGCATGTCGATGTCTTTTTTGGTTGATGAGACGCTGCTTCCTAGGTAGGTGAATTTGTCTACTAGTTTTAGAGAGGTTCCGTCTAGTGTGGAGATGTCGCCTGTTTGATTATAGCACATATATTCTGTTTTGTGTGCATTAACATGGAGGCCAATGCCTGTGGTGGCTCGTTCCAATCTATGCAGTAGTGTTTTGGGTTGGTTAGGTGTATTTGCCAGTATCGCTATGTCATTGGCATAGTCAGCGTCAGTAATTGTTTTTGCAGGGTACCTTCTGCTTCTTTTCTTTGTCAGCTCGAAGTCGTTTTCTCTGATTTTATCAATCAATGTTCTAAGTACGTAATCTAGACAGATGATAAAGAGGTATGGAGCTAGTGTGTCCCCTTAACTTTTGTTAAAAAAGCAAAAAATACTGGTATAGTTGTACTTATGAAAATTAATGTACTAGTAAGGGTACCTAGCAATGCTTGGGATGGAAAAAGAATGAAACACAAAATATTCTAATGAAATAATTCTTTTGATTATATATTAGCAAGATTCTATGACTACAGATATATGATAATTATCTAAACTTGCAAAAATATGCACACTCCAGGTGCAAGTATTTCAGTTTTAATATAATAGAATATTTAAACTAATGAAACTAAATATAATATAATATCAATATAATATAAATATTAAGACTAATGAAATTTAATATGATAAAAATAATATAATAAAATATTAAGACTAATGAAACTAAATATAATGTAAATATGATATAATATAAACATAATATAAATATTAAGACTAATAAAATTTTGATATAATAAAAATAATATAATAAAATATTAAGACTAAAGAAACTAGATATAATATAATATAATATAATATAAATATAATATAAATATTAAGACTAATGAAATTTGATATAATAAAAATAATATAATAAAATATTAAGACTAATGAAACTAAACAAGAGCACGCATAAGAAAATTACACTTATTTTGATTTTATTTTAATTGATTTCTCTATAAAAATTATATATAGGATAGCTTTTAATATATTTAAGAATAAAACAATAATATTAGAGATCAATAACACCAAATAATAATATGTTAAACCTGGTTTTGTTAAAATAAGTATGCAAATTATCCACACCATCTACAATGCAAACCTTTATTTCTTAGTGATATATGACATTCATTGTAAAATTTTAAATGCAATAATAAGAATTAATAGACACTATTTTGAGGCCAATATAACTCAGACTTTTATAGACATCCTTGATAAATAAGATGCTAATTAAGATTAAATAATGATTATTTAATAATCATTAAGAATGTGACATATATAACTTAGGGAATTGTGACATTGGTGGTGATGTATTTTTGGTTACAGACAGACACATAATCTCCATTATAATAAAATAGAGCAAAAAAAGTTTCAAACATAAAAAGAAAAGTTCTGAGAGCCTCTTTCTATGAAATATTCATTTTCTTTTATCTTTTCTAAATGTCTAGTAATTCTTCATTTACTCATGAACATATTGTGTGTGTGTGTGTGTGTGAAAAATACGAATATAATTTTGTCTATTTCCCCATTTAAAAAAACATTTGTATACTTTATATCAATGTATCTATTTTGACTCTTTGGTAAAAAAAAAAAAAAGGTATATTTTGCCATGTAATAACGTCTAGTGACTTTAAATGATCTTGTTGATCATCTATATTGGAACCTGATTTTAAGTCAATATCCATGCAATATTTTAGATCCTTGAGACACAAATGCACAAAATTAAATACAGTTGTGTAGACATAGTTTACATAATCTGATTTCACTGTTGTTAGGAAACTCAAATATGTTTACGATTGTTTTCACAGATAATAACTAAATAACTAGGTAGACTTCACTACTTTATCTCTCTCTCTCTCTCTCTCTCTATATATATATATATATATATATATATATATATATATATATATCATCATGTCGTGCCGCCAGCATGGATATCCCTGACCCTCTCTCGCCACTTCTCCCTATCGTTCATCGCCTCTGGCAGGTCTTCAGGGCTCCAACCCGTATCCTCAGAGCTGCTGTATGTATGTTCGAGCTGGTTGTCCTACTTTTGAACGGCCATATGTGGGGGTCCATAGGAGTACATCATTTATGAGCTCGTCCCTGCTTCTCCAGCAGTGTCCTGCATATCTGGTTCATCTAACACACGCACACACACATATATATGTATGTATATATATATATATATATATATATATAATCTTTCTCTTTGACTTTTTTCTACTCTCATAACTTTCTATAATTCTATCTTCTCTCTTCTCTGTATCAGTTTCTGATCTTTTTCTTTTTCAATTTTTCTTTCATTTCACCTTATTCTGTTTCCTATTCCTATTTTTTATTTCTTGCTTACTTGAGTGATTTGAAAGGATTTCAGGTCCTTTTGCATTCTCATCTTGCCAATACAACTGATACCACAATCTTGAACCTATAGACAAGCAGAAATGTCAATTCATATGTAAATTACACCATTAAATTTTTATGGGAATTTTGTTAATTATTATATAGAGGGAACATTATTTTATGAGATAATTTGAATCTTTTGATATCATAGGTAGAATTAATTAAACAAATGAAACCAACAGCCCAGTTGGCTGGGACTATAAAATACGCCAACTGCATCTCTACAGAGGGGTAAGATCCCCCACCACCAACAACAACTAGTGTCTTGGATATGACACTAAACTACATTTGATGGTGAGGCTCCAGTCTTGGAACTGACCCTTCCAAATTCAAACAGCCCAGTTGGCTGGGGCTATTGAATATGCCAACTGCATCTGTAGAAGAGTAAGACCCCTCCTCCAACAAGTACCTTGCATCTGGTGATGAGGCTCCAGTTCTGGAGCTCTGGGAAATGTGGAGTACCCATTTATTGCCATTACTCCGAGGTCCTCTCTGACCCAAAGTTGTGGTACCTGATAGGGTCCCATCTATGGGTCAAATAGAACTCTTTGATCATTTAACTGTGTGCAAACATTCAGTTGATGCTAAATTGAATTGTTTGTGTTTTATAGCAATATTTGAAATCATTTTACTGTATACAAATAAAACTATTGGTATTGAATTGCAATACTTGAAACCATTTAATTGTGTGCAAATAAATGAATAATACTTAATAGAATTATTCTTGTTAGATAAGAATACTTGAAACTATTAAACTGTATGCAAAAATTCAATTATTGATATTAATATTGAATAGTGTTGAATAGAATTATTAGTGTTAGATAGTAATACTTGTAACCATCCGTGTGCAAACAAATTAGCTCTAACTCATTTTAAGATAAAATCATCAAGAAACTATTTACTTAGAAATCATATGTATATCCATTTGTGTGCAAACAAATGACTGATGTTAAATTAAATTGTTATTACATAGCAATACTTGAAACCATTTGTGTGCAAACAAATGAGCTCTACCACATTTAAAAATGTTACTTACAGACTATTCATTTACTAATCATATATATATGAAACTCACATTATTTCAATTCATAGTAAAATAACAAATACTAAAAGTATATAGGAAGTAAGTGAATGCTAGAATTTGACATGTGACCAGATATAACACATAAAGGTATTTACAAAGCTTTGTTTAGACTGTAACAAAATAATTATTGACCACTTATAAAGAAAACTTACAATTGGATGTTTGCAAATTAGTAAAAAAGAAACCTACATATTTACAATAGATGGAAGAAAAATATTTTATTGAAAGAGGTTCTCAGAAACTAATAAGAATCTTTTTTAAAACTCTTTTTGATGTATATTTTCATGTCACGTTTATATTTCTGTATCCCTAGAATGTTGCTAAAAGAAATTCTTCTATTATAACATCTTTCTTTCTACTGTAATGATTTGTTTTGGAGGCACATCTGGCATAACAGTTATCTTAGTATGAAGTGGGCTGGGCTACCCATATTCAAATCCTGAACAAGGCTATTTTCATTTCACATTGCACTAATACCCTTGAGGAAGGTATGAATTCAACTATTCTCCCTCAAACTATGGGTAAATAGTAGGTTAAACTAGGCTCTTTTACTTTGGTAAGGCAACCAGTCTAGAAAAAGGGGTAAACTCTGAATTCAAACCAGTTGAAGACCTGGAGAGGGATGTGCTCTATCAGGCTATTCCTACCTAAGACACAATACATTAGTAGTATCTTCATGACTAAACCAGCTTAGGACCAATGAAAATGAATTTTTAGACAAGCTTGTTTAATATTATCCCACTATGAGACACACTAGATATAATAAATATGATTCAAGAACTTGATCATTAATACTTGTCTCTGTTTAGTTCAAAAATATATGCCAAATATTAACTTCAGAGATATGAACAGTAGGGAGAAAAGGTGTGTTACTGTCTCCCTTTACAAATTTCTTAATGATTCTAAAATGCTATCATGTAATTATTACATTATCAAATCAAAGCAAACTGAAGGTCATTCACAGGGTTACAAATCATTGAAAATTACTGCACTGAAAAGTTAGATTTAATGACTGAACATCAAATTTTGCAATTTTTGTCCTAAATATTTTTTAGCTAGTTTTAGCACTTTGCATAATGGGTATTGGAAAACAAATAAAAAAATTAAAAAGAAAAAAATTAGTGGTCAGTAATTAAAACAAGTATTCAAGTCAGAATTTGCTAAGCTTAGTTTGTAAGGTACAAGGTTATTCCTGTCTATTAGACTCACTAAACTACCTAACAGTCTGCCACTCTCGAGTTTGTGAATGATCACTTTAAGTCAAGTACCTTAGCTGTTATGTGTGTGTGTGTGTGTGTGTGTGTGTGACTATTGTTCATTGTGAAGTATTTATCTGATAAGCAAATATAAGTTTGAATTTTACCAATTGCAATTTCTGTACAATTCAGAATATGAGCTGTTCAAAAGATATCAAGAGTGAACCTGTATCTACATAAGTATCCAAGGTATGACACTAAGTTGCATTTGGTGGTAAGGCTCCTGTTCTGGGGCTCTAGGAGTGTGGAGTCACCTTTTTAGTTGCTTTTACTCTTCAGAGTGGTAGTGCCTGTTAGGGCCTTATCTATGAGTCAAATAGATCTGTTCAAAAATTATTAGTATTAGATAAGAATACTTCAAACTATATAACTGTATAGATTATTTGTATTTAGAAGAGTAACTTGAAGCAATAATTGTATACAAAAGATTATTACTAGTTACTTGAAACCATATAATTGCTTGAAATGTTTAAAACCATATAATTGTGCAAATTGTTAGTATTAGACAAGAATACTTGAAACTATATTACTGTACAAACAATTGATTTTTATTAAATAGGAAGGTGCCCGTGGTGTAATGGTTATCGTCATAGGGGAATGGACACGGCGACACGAGTTAAAAACCTTGACGAGACTGATTGCATTTCACATAGCACTAATACCCTTGGGAAAGGTATGAATCCAATTATTCTCCCTCCAGCTATGGGTAAATAGTAGGGCAGACTAGGTTCTTCAGCCTTAGTGAGGCAACTAGTCTAGGAGAAGGAAAACTCTGAATTCAAACCTGTTAAACTCTGCTTAAAATCATTGACCTTGTGTCATATCCTGCCCGAGCGGAGGGGTTGGGTAAATATAATTATTATTAAATAGGAATAGTTAATTGAAACTATATAAATGTATATAAATTATTGTATATAATAGCATATAAGGTGCGCTTTTTTACTAAAAATATCTTTTAAAATTCCCCTATGTCTTATATGCCATATGTAGGTTTAAAATTCGCTATAGTCGGCTAAAATTAGCTACCTGGTAACTCCTATTAGCTTAGACTTTATTGTAACTTTCATATACGTATTGTCATTATTTAAAAAGCTTTTATGCAAATTAAAAGTGCTATCATAGATAATATTCATTATATTAATTTTATCATGTTTGATATTAGTATTTTTTTTTTTTTTTCTTGATTTGCCCTGCTGAAATTGGAGTGCATCTTATACACCTGCCCATTAAAAATAATTACTTGAAGCTGTAATTGTTATATCACTGTAAAGAATGAATATACATGGAGGAAGAATGACCATAACACTTGGTTAAAAAAAATATTGTTCTCACACTTAATTCTCGAAAGGGGTCAATCTTTGATAGGTGAGAGAGAGACAGACGGAGACAAGGAGGTGAAGACAGACTGCCATATTGACCCATAACTTCTTCTCTTGACCATACCATGCAGTGTTATCTTCAAGGCTCCCATTAGCACTTCTGCTTCTTGGCCAGGAGTTCTCAACTGGAGGCCTCCTGTGGGCCGTTCTGTGTGATGCTACCCCAGTGGGGTGCCCAGCCACTTGCTAGCACTCCTGTGACTGACTGTTCTCCTCTGGCCACAAGCTGAGACTCCAAGACTGAGACTCTATATATCTCACATGGGCATCTGCATATATCATTTCATAACACCCACTCATTTCCGTTCAACCACATAACTGCTTCCACATATTTTCACAGGTGCGTCCTGTGAAGAGAATCTCTTATTGACGGCTCAGTTAAGGGTCAGTATGCAACATAATTGTTTGAACATGATTCTCAGTTGTTACTTGAAACCATATAATTGCTTGAAAAAAGCTGACTTAAGCATTAAATAACTCAACAAAGGTTGAGATGCTGTGAAACCAACCAACCAAATTTCTGTAATAGATTTTTTATCAACTCACTTTAAAATCAGTTTATAATTAATTTTAATGCAACTTGTATTAGTGAATTCCAAAACCCTAATTATAAACTGGGTATAACAATTGTACAAGTTGTAATTTCTCCATACAATAGAATTTATATTTCAGTACAAATTACAAAATATTGTTTTGTATCAATATAATGTTTATTTAAAATGTATAATTCCTTGACATGATATTATCATTACTGTGAAACTACACAGAATTGTTCTTATACAACATTTGAAAATACAAACCTTGTTTTAAAGTGGCTGCAGTATTTGACTGTATAATGAGATGATGGCAAATAATTCATTCTACAAAAAATTTAAACTGTTAAAAATCCTACCAAGGTTTAATGACTTTCCTATTATATTAGGTCAGCAATCTAATTAAAGTAATTCCTGTTTCGATGTATGTGATACTTGAACAACTAATATTCTATAAGAGAGAAGTTGTATTTCTCTCACAATTTTGAATAAAAAATGAAGAGAAAAAATATTATTTAATTCTAGTAACTGCATTAAAACTTGTAGGGCAGACTGGATTCTTTAGCCTTGGTAAGTCTAAGAGAAGGAAAACTCTAAATTCAAACCAGCTTTACTCTGCTTAAAAATTGACCCTGTGTCACATCTTGCCCATGGTTTTGGGTAAATACATACTGCATTTTAAAAAATGGTTTAAAACTCAGTCACATAGAGAAAGGAAATGAAAAGAGTAAAAGAGACAAAAGAAGACCAACATGGATCAACAATCAATAATATAGAAATTATTAAGAAAAATAGCTAGGCAAATACCTAGAAGAGAAAATGGTACAAAAGGTTAGTGGAATGGTGAACAAGAAATAACAAGTATAATAGGAAAAGACCTGATAGAAGATGGAGAGATTAGTTTGCTGGTTATATATGGCAGAGGCTAGTAGAATCAAGGTTATCATTAAAAGAATTATGTATTTGTTCAGCAGTGGACATAAAATGGCTAATGAGGGTTTTTGACATTATTTATATATAAACAAGGATGACATATACTTTGTTTCACTGTTAAATAAAAAAAAATGTGTTCAAGTATCTATTCTAAATATATTTAAATATATTTTTAATACATACATTTATTTGTTTATCTATTGACTTAATCTATCATGTTTGATTAAATATTTCATTATGAATTTTTAAGTAAGTTCTCATTATAGATAAATTCAATTATTTTGAACTATTTTAACATTTTCAGAATAATTTATTTGAAAACGTTGTTTTCTAAATAAAACTAGTTTATGTAGTTGTCTTTAATTGGAATCATTTTGAGATGAGGCTTCTTAATCTGAGAATTAATTTTTATTTATTGCGGACTTTTTGTCCTCATCTTAGTAGTTTTTTGTGTTGTTTCTTCTTTCACCTGAAGAAGGCCAGAGGTGAAATTTGGCCGAAACGTACTGAAAGAAGAAACAACACAAAAAAACTACTAAGATGAGGACAAAAAGTCCGCAATAAATAAAAATTAATTCTTAGTCTATGTAGCTTTGTTAGGTAATTTAGATTTATAAGAAATATTTTAACAAAATTGATTAATAATGTAGAAAATGCGTTGTGCTGTTTTTGAACAAATCCTAGAGCAGCATCCTACAAAAAAATAGCTGTACAGCCACTTACCTCCCATCTTACAAACCATCCAAGTAAGATGAACAAAACATGCTGGGCACTACTAAAGAATTAAGAACAAAGTCATAAGTGATGTACTCCTTTGGACTCCTACATATGAACGTAACTTATTCCTCAGCTCTGTGTGGACTCTAGATGCCATTTAGAGGACCCACCAAGCTACTACACCAAGGTGTAGGGGAAGGTGCTAGTCCTTTCCCTGGATTGCTCCACTTTACCCTTGATCCTTACCTTATAATGCTGAGTGTTAAGCAAGATAGCATCAAGTACCATTTTTTGAGTCTTTGGTTGGACTTGACCAGGGATTGAACCCAGGTCTCCCGGGCCATTGGCAAACACTCTAACCCTTATGCCAATGTTACTTAAATGGATTTTCAAAATTATGATTTTAGAAACAAAATTTAAACAAATAAAAAGTTAAAAATACAATTATCATGTTGTCAATTTCTAAAATTCAAAGAAAGTAGAGAAGCCAATGTGGTTATCATTTGATTTCCTTTGATGAAAGAAGTGGACAAACTTGCATTTTCAGTTTTCTTCTACATTTATTATTTTAACAAATCAGCTCAGCTTTTTATTGGTTTCCCATCATTTCTTATTCATCAGAGGGCAATTTTATTTGCTTTCTGAACAAATTAGACCTTCCTGGTCAATTTTCAGCTGTTCTGAGCACCTCAGGAAGTAGTAGGGGAGGAAGAGAGGACTTTTCTGTGCTCTTCTTCTTGCATCCCTACTCTATGATATCTATAAAACATGCCAAGTTTCATCTAGATTTCCCCTTTAGCTAAAGAGTTTATAGAAAGAATGAGTCATTTCTCATTAATTTTTCTTCCAAAAGTTCCAGGTATTCTGTAGATAACAATTTTATTCACTTTCTGATAAATTAGACCTTCCTGATCAATTTTAAGCAAAAATGTTCTGAGCACTTCCAAGACGAGAATTGGATTCTTACACTTCTTACCACATATAACAAATACCATTAAAAAAAACTCCTTGAGGTAAAAGGAATTCACAAGCCGAGATTCATCAAGATTGGTTCATTATTTTAGAAGTTTATAGATAAGAAGCAAACAAGCAAGGAAAGTGAATTATATAGATAAAGTAGTAAGATTGAATTATCTAAATTTGGTTTGATTTGATTTGATTTCTTTGTTTAATCATATTTACCCACCCCTCCGCTCGGGCAAGATATGACACAAGGTCAATTTTTAAGCGGAGTTTAACAGATTTGAACTCAGAGTATTCCTTCTCCTAGACTAGTTGCCTCACCAAGGCTGAAGAATTCAGTCTGCCCTACTATTTACCCATAGCTGGAGGGAGAATATTTGGATTCATACCTTTCCCAAGAGTATTAGTGCTATGTGAAATGCAATCAGTCAGATCCAGGATTTGAACTCGTGTTGTCGTGTCCTTATCCTGCGACGATAACCATTACACCACATTTAATAGCATATCAATGTTCATGGGTTATTCAATGCCAAAGCCATCTATGTAGAAAAACAGCAGTGATACTATTCAACCTATAGCTGTTGAAATAAGCAGGTTCAATAGCTTTCCCAAGGGTATTAGTCTGAAAGTGAACTTAACAGAAATACATTGGTTAATGAGACACATGAAAAAAAGTCTTACATAGATGTTCACTTTGTTCTACAGCAAATAAAGTATAGAATCAAACAGTGAATGAGAATCTATAATAAAAAATAAGATAAATTTTGTAAAAAAATATGCAAATAACATAACTAATCAATTACAAGAATTAAAAAAAAATTGTATAGAACTAATGGTTAACACCTTACTAATTAGACTAAAAGGTGGGTTAAATAGTATCCCTGCTGTTCAAGGATGGATTTGACATTAAATAACCCATGAAGGTTAATATGTCATTAAACAAAGAAACCAAACCAAAATGTACTTAGCCAGAGCATACACAGCTAATTTAGCTGTCAAATATGTATTATGTAATAGCCTCACCAACACTCAGCAATCAGCAAATGTATCTTACATTTGCAGAGCCTTGATTGACTAGGACACGTGTGGTTGAAAATAAAGTAAAATTAAATGCACTTCTCAGCACAGGGATTGAAGTCACAATCTCCTGGTTATGAGTAATATTTTTTTTTTGTATAGAGCTGTCACCTTTGTTAATTGGAATGGTTTATTCTGTGGAAAGATATAAAAGTCAAGGCAGTTGCTCTCTTGTGTCGACTATTTTGTTGAACATGGAGGGGCTAGGTTTATTGCCTGGCACCTGAGGCACCCCTTTTTAGTGGAATGCCAATGGGGCCCGAGGCATTTTTTGAGCCGCTGGACCCACCTAAAAAAAGGCCTTGTACCATACTCGTCCGGTTGGTGGGACATACAACAAATACCAACTATTTTGTTGGACATGGAGGGGTTAGGTTTATTGCCTGCCACCTGAGGTATCCCTTTTTAGGGGAATGCCGATGGAGCCTAAGGCATTTTTGGAGTCGCCAGGTATGTCTGGGCTACAGCCCCGCACCCAGACCCACCTAAAAAAAGGTTTTGTGCCATACTCGTCCGGTTGGTGGAACATATGACAAATACCTTTGTTGACTATTTTGTTGAACGCCTTGGGTAGTATAATGGTTAACAAGCTAGACTAGCACACAAGTGAGTTCAAGTCTTTTTGGGTACCCCATTCATTTGGCCTTGTACTATATCTAAGCAAAAATGTGTAGTGAATTACTGCAATTGACTCTTTTGTTGCCTGAAAAACCTTTGCCACTCAGTTTTATACCCCATACACTTCAATATCTTGACTAGTTACTGAAATATCCAAGCAGATTTCAGTGGAGAGGAAAAGAGAAGAGAAGGAATTCAAGATGAGCAGAGACTGGAATAGATAAAGACTATTCCTGAAACTAAAAGTTAAAGTTCATAAAAACAAATTGTGAGAAAATGTTGAAAAATATGCATGTTCCTTGTTTGGTTTTGGATGGTCATGTGGAATTTGAGAGATTTATTTACATTTGAAAGAACTGACTTGTCTACCAAGACACAAAAGATAAAAGTCAACTGGTTTAAGGCTTGAGTCAAATCATTCCTGCTCATTGATGGTAGACAATGGCATATAAATGAAAAAGTGACTCTTCTGCCATCAACTGAGCAAGGCTAGACCCATGTCTGCCTTCTTGGTCTAAAAAGTATATGTTAATGTTCAAAATAAGTGTGCTTTTTGCTATATTTGAGGATTTTAATAATATGTAGATGAAAACTATTACTTAATTTTAAATTATCTAATTCCTTTATGAACATTATATTGCAAGACTCCAAAAGAAAAGAATTCTTTGAAAAATATTTTTCTTTTGTCTACTTTATTTCTCATCAACTTTGCTTAATCCTTATAGTATTCAATACTCTGGCTATAAAATAAGATTTATATATTTTAATAAATTCACTTAAGAATTCTATATCAATAAAAATACACCATTAATACTGACTTTTGAATTCCCAAAAATATTTTGAAAAATATTTCCCTTTTTTTGTCTTGTCATTCTTCTAATTAACATTGCTTAATTCTTATGATTTTAATAACCTACCTGTGGATAAAGACATTGTATGTGACTATTTTAAGCGTATTCAAAACTTGAAAGTTTGACTTTGGGTTCCTAGATCAGATTTCAGTGATGTAATTTCTTGATCTAAACAAATTCACTCAAGAAAGAAACTATTTTTAATTCTAAAAACAGACTTAAAACATGACAAAGAAGAAAGACTTGTTAAAAAGGAAAAAAATAATTCCCTTTATTTCCTAAAGAAATATTTGGATCAAGTTCTTTTTCTTCAACTTAATTTTCCTTTTGGTAAATTAGAATGCTGATTTTTAGATTAGCTCTTATAATTTGCAATCTTGTTAAAATGAATTATATTTAAAAATACTTGCTTAAAAGCTGCCCTGGGGTGGATATTAAGCTCAATGTCAAGTCATATCCTATTATAGAATTTATAATTTATTCATGCAAATAGATAAGGGAAAGTTCTCAATAATTAGCATACAATAGTTTTTTTTCTCTTGAGAAATAATTATGAAGATGAGTACATGTGGTCTAAAATGTAATAGAATAGATTACTCACATCGCATCTGCGTTTGACCGTCAGGAAAGGAAAGAAAGAGGAATGTGAGTTTGTGGACTCCTTATATGCGAGTAGCGGTAATTTGCATATGAGAAGAAGAAGAGGCTATAAAAAGACCAAATTGGCGAGGCAGGGGCGTGTTATTCTGAGAGCAGAGAGTAGACATTGAGTTAAGAGGAGTTGGTGCGAGTTGCAGAGTCATGTTATTCTGAGAGTTAGTGCGAGCAGCATAGTTGGCGTGAAGGAGTTCCGACCCCCTTTTTTCATTACAGTACAAATATTGACTCCATACTTTTTTTTTTTTTTTTTTTAATACTCAATCACTCTCTAGGCAAAAGATTACAAAATAACTGAGTAAATATAGAAGGAGAGTGAACTACAAAGAGACAAAGCAGAAATCCAAATTAAGACAGTGTAAAAAAACAAGCCTGGACTTGAAAAATCCAAGTTCATCGTTAGGAAGAAAACATTCATAAGGAAATTTAATCTACAGAGAAAGTCTCTCTAAGAAAGAAACTGTTGAAATGGAACTTGTATCTGGTGTGAGCAAGATTCTGAAAGAATAGATCCTACTCACTTGAGACAGCAAAATTAGTTCTTACTGGAAATTCTTGAATAGGTGGAGCCAATGAATCCAAACATCTTCAATAAAAGTAGCCATTGAAGACAAAATGGCTACATTCCATCAATGGGAATTGTTGTTATTAAATTGCCAATAGTATTTGAAATTACTTTATTCTCTAAGGTAGAGCATTTTAATGCTATTATGCAAACAAAAATCTTGCTACAGTGTATACTTACATCATACCTAACCCACAATATAATACAAACCTTCACCCACCAAAAAAAAAGGATATCCATATTATCATTATATTACATATTAAGATATTATAAATATATTAAAAATCTATCCATATAATTGTTATATTGGAAAAAACTATTAAAATTGAATATATTATTTTATACTTTCTAAGGTACATTTGGTGTAAGAGTTTCGTTGTAGAAACTGGAACTGACCCTCCCAAATTCAAACAGCCCAGTTGGCTGGGGCAATAGAATATGCCAACTGCATCTCTGCATCTGCGGAAGAGTAAGACCCCTCCCGCAACAAGTGCCTTGCATCTGGTGATGAGGCTTCAGTTCTGGAGCTCTGGAAAATGTTGAGTACCCATTTATAGTCATTACTCCCAGGTCCACTCTGATCCAAAGTTGTAATACCTTATAGGGTCCCATCTATGATTGAAATAGAACTCTTTGACCATTTAACTGTATGCAAATATTCAGCTGATGCTAAATTGAATTGTTTGTGTTTTATAGCAATATTTGAAATCATTTTACTGTATACAAATAAAACTATTGGTATTGAATAGCAATACTTGAAACCATTCAATTATGTGCAAATAAATGATTAATGCTAAATAGAAGTATTTATGTTATATAAGAATACTTGAAATCATTTAACTGTGTGCAAAAATTGAATTATTGGTATTATATAGTAACACTCGGAACCATTTGACTGAGTGCAAATGATTGACTAGTGTTAAATAGCAATATTTGAAATCTTTAATTGTGTGCAAACAAATGAGCTCTGGCTCTTTTAAAAATGTTATCTCCAAACTATTCATTTAGAGATCATATGTATTTAATATATATGGGTACAAGCAAGATTTGGCATTAAATAACCTTCAAGGATTGATATGCCATAAAATCTAACCAACCAAACATACACCATCTCCATTGTTCTGGTAGTATGGATGGAAGGTAGGGTACTAAAGATTAAATGTATAACAAGGGTTTTAGGATTAGTTATTGTTAGTAGTTGACCAAGACATGTCTGTTTTTGCAGTGTTATGGTGACAAACAGAAAAATTGGATCAATATAATTATTTGATTTACCTGCCTTTATCTTTTGAATTAAGTTTTTGATACCTAACATGAATGGCCATTTTGATCTCATTGAAATAAACTGTACAAATGAATTTTTATAGTAAACCATCAAAGTAAATTTGAACATGAGCAGACTTTAGAAAAATTTTGGATATCCCACATGTATATTCCACCAGGTGAGTTTGTAATAATGCAGTTATGTAGAAATATAATAGTTGATTATTAACAATTAATTTATTTCCTGTGAATAATTATTTCCTGTTTAAATTTCATTATTCATCAAATATTTATATTGTCATTACTTTGTTTTCATTTACCTCAAAAAGACATGCTCAGTTTTATATCATTATCTGCTTTGTGCTAATAACAAAATCAGCTTCATTAGTTTGATCAATTCTTTTTATGAAAAGGATTTCTGTTAGTTTTGCTGAGATGCTGTTTCTGTTGGGAATTGCTGTAGGGATTAGATCTCAATTCATCTACAAACTTTGTGAATTGTTTCTGAATATAGATGTAGCAGATCCCCTGAAGAATTATTGTCTCAAAGTTTGTGTTGTGACTGAGTTTATCCATAAACAACTTTAAATTTGGAAAAGGTTTATTCCTTTTTGATACAAAGGAATATAATAAATAGAATCAAACATGCAGTTCTTTAACAACTGTAAGGACTACTCTGTAAGCAAGACAAGCTACTATGATTAACCTCGTCTTGTTTGTATCTTTTGCATTTCATTAGATCCAACTTTCTTGTAGGGGAAATATCCTTCCTTAGAACAGTTTTACAAGGTAATAGTTCTTCAAATCAGAGATGCTGTGTTGATGTTTATTCAAGTGATGGTTACTTTAGTATGTACAATGAATTAGTCTCTTAATTACCATCCTTAATTTGAAAAAATTTTTATATTCCCAATTAGGTTAAATTCATTTCATGCAAGACTAGAAATATATTATCCTAATTATATGGATTAGTCTGGTGCACTGATTTTTTTTTAGTGAAGAATTAGCAATGTTAACTTTTTTTTCAGGTGAATCTGATTGAGTTGACAATTTTTCAGCTTCTTTTCATTACAAAACTTTTTAAAGAGATTGGTTCTACACAGTTTTCTTGAGATTCTTTTGGTTCAGTTATTGGTCATATTTACCTACCATTCCACAGAAGTCAGTTACAGCACAAGTCCCCCCCACACACACATACTTTTAAAAAATTATTTTTCATTTGAAAGACCCCCCCACTACCGAATGTACAAATCATCATTCTCATCATCATGTTACTCTTCTTACACAGATTTCCCTGAATCTCTCTTGCCATTCATCTCTATCTTCCATTGCTTCTGGCAGGTCTATACAAAATTGTTGTAGATAAGTTCTTGTTAATCAGCCGACACTTGCATGTCCATGTGTAGGGGCCCATAGGAGAACATCACTTATGAGTTCATCCTTACTTCTCCAGCTGTGTCTTGTATGTCTTGTTCGTCTTATTTGGATTGTTTTAGAGATGAGAGGTAAGTGTCCATACAGTTGCTGTTTTGTGGGATGTTGCTTCCAGGATTTGTTCAATATAGCTAGTAGCATTCTTGAGTTCCCATCTAGCCTTTTCTCAATACATTTAGTCAGCATCCATGTGGTGCATCCATTTAGTAGTATGGACATGACTGATGTAGAAGTAGGGATCAAAAACCAAAAGTCACCTAGCTCCTTTGGTATTTCCTCTTTAGAATGTCTCAGGCATCTGTTCCTTAAGAAAATAAGTTTTGGAACCACTGGTCTAGAGAATATGACTTATGTTTAAAACTTCTCATTGTAGCTCTTTGATTATTTGCAACATGAAGATAGGTATTGTCATGTAGAAAAATCAACTCACTTTTAATACACTATTCAAGCAAGCTATTGCTCAGTTCACCAGTAGTTTGTAATAAATAATCCCCTTTGATAATTATTATAGAGAAATTTCCTTCCTTGTATTTATTTACCCAACTTCTCTTTGGAAAGATCAACTTTATAAGAGTAGCAGAGAAAAACCGATCAATTCAAATAGGATAAACACTCCTCAGCACAACCCCAGATTGGAAATGTTAGTAGGTAGCTTAAATTCTCTGATCACATTTATCAAAGTTTATTTTGGCCAGATATGATCCTTTATTAGGATGTGAATGTACAAGTGATAATGTTAGGGTAAATGGTGCACTGGGAAAAAAAACCTGGGAGAAGCCCTGTACGAGGAACTTGTTGAGCATTAGAGAATGAGAAGATGGTGGGCTCACTGTGAACCAATTGAAAAGGGTGTTGAAGCTTTGCAGAACAATCACTATGTAAGTCCCTAACCAAACTGGGGTTGACAGACAGGGAAAAGATGACATCAACTAACTCATTCATAGAAGCAGCTGAGAAGACTTCTAGATGTTTGTACATCAAAATGAGTAGTGGTTGGCATGCATACATTTGAACAGACAGAACAATAACTGTTTTTTTTCTTGTTTATAGCCCCTTCTTTTTTTCCCTTTGTTTAACATGTATCCTAATATAAAATTGATGGTTAGAAATTTTTTTCTTTCACTTTTAGAGTGGTTAAACTACAAAATTTTTTTCTAACATATTTCATTCTCAGTTGGTTTTTTTTAGATTTTATTCAGTAATTTTATAATTTTCTTTACAATAATCTGTACCAAAACAGTTTATCTTCTTCTGGTACATGATATTGTAAAATTGTATGTAATATTTTTTTGTGGGGGGAGTTCTAGCTTTTATATTAATGGGTTTTTTTTTTCTCAGGATACGAAATTTTTTACTAAAACATTTTAATTTGGGTTAATTTGAATATGTATACGTTTTTTTTTTTTTTTGTTTTTTTTTTAGATTTTTGAACTTAGATATTTTTTTTAAAATATGAAATTTAGTACAAACATATTTGAGTAGGGGTAGATATGAATATATTTCTGGGTGTTTTTTGTTTTTTTTACATGGCTATATTTGAATATTTCAAAAAAAATTTTAGCATAAGATATAAAGAATATAACTGTAATTAATCCAATCTAAGCAACAAAATGGATTTCTGGACTTCTAGGCTTCTTTGGAGTAAAGGGAGAATCAATTGCTAGGATTCTTCCTTTCTGATGGAGGGGAGAGAGAGGGTCCAGAGATACATTTGATTGGAGGTTTCCCTGATTGTACACATTATAAAAGCCTCAAGGGCAGACACTACAATTTGTCGAGGTTATAGAGCTCATTATCCAGCCATAAGTTACTGTTAGATCAGCACCAGCTGGGTCACTTGGGTAAAGAAGTATGATGTTGAAAGATCCAAAACTCTGAGAGATCCCAGAATTTCATCAGCCCTGTTGGCTGGGGCTGAAGAATACATCAACTGCATCTTTGCAGAGGGGTAACCCCTCCCACAACGAGTATCCTGATATGACACTAAATAATCTGATAGTGAGGCTTCAGGGATGCTGAAGCTTTGGGGAATGTGGTGTATCCCCTTCATTGCCCTCACTCCCAGGTCCACTCTGTCCTGGAGTGGTAACACTTGATAGGGTCCTGTCTATAGGTTAAATAGAACTGTTTGACATTTAAACTGCATGCAAACAAATGACTTATGCTAAATTGAATTATTTGAAATAGAACTGTTTGACAATTCAACTGTGGGTAAACAAATGACTGATGTTTAATTGAATTCTTAGTTATACATAGCGATACTTGGAACCATTTAACTATTTGAAAATGAATGAGTATTCTACTGCCTCAACCAACTGGGCTTTGAACATAAGTGGATGGATTGATTTGGAGCCTGGGGGAATGTGGAGTACTCCTTCATTGCCATTGCTCCCAGGTCCACTCTGAACTGGAGTGGTAGCACTTGATAAAGTCCTACCTATGGGTCAAATAGAACTAACTATGTATGCAAACAAATGACTGATGTTAAATTGTAACTGTTATATAGTAATACTTGAAATCATTTAACTGTGTGCAGAAAAAGAGTTAAGGCTTGTTTATGAATCTTATCTACAAAATGTGTTTACAAATCATTGTATAGTGGCTCGTACCACATGACTTCCAGTATTGCGGAGGTATAAAAGACATCTTGTTTCTTAAGCATGTCAGTACATAAAGATTTTGGTCAGTAGTAAGACCAACTTCAAACATAACACCCACAGCGTGAGACTTATAATATTTGTCGGATTGTACCACTTCAGTTAATAAATAATTAACTCTATTTTACAGTGTATATCTTCCTTACCACAACACAAATCATATATATTTAATATATATGTATAAAGAGGATTTGGCATTAAATAACCTACAAGGGTTGATATGCCATAAAACCCAACATAACCAAATCAAATCATATATATTTAATATATATGTATAAAGAGGATTCAGCATTAAGTAATCTACAGTTATTGATATATCATAAAATCCAACCAAACCAAGTCATATATATTTGATATGTATGTATAAAGAGGATTTGGCATTAAATAACCTACAATGATTGATATGTCATAAAACCCAACCAAACCAATTTATATTCAAACATGATTTTCACCAAAATAAATAAAATTTACCGTTAGTGTGGAAGAGTTTTTCCTTTGGAGATTTAATCTAAATAAACAGACACAATCCTACTCCAGGCCAGAGGGGAAGAAATTAGATAGAATTACAACTTCTAAACATTGTGATTAATTTTCTCAAGTGAGTCCAAGATTGATCAATTGATTGAGTTATTCATGTTTTATTATCTTAATCATTATTACAAAAATTATTTTGATTTATTTTCACTTTAAAGTGACCTCTGAATACAAAGTGTTAATTGCTGTGTTTAATAAAGACTAAACTAAAATCTTTTCCTCAATTAATATTGGTGATAGGAAAATTCTTGGTTCTTGTGATTTTATGTAAATTTTATGTAAATAAAAAGTAGTATTTCCATTGGTTTAGTTCATAAAAATAATTTGTTCATATTAGAATCTGTGAAATTGTTTTCTCAGGAAATTTGGGTTTTAATAAGTTATTTTTATGAGTAAAATAATTTCTATTTTAATAAGACCAGCATAGTTTCCACAACAAATGAAAGGCATATTTATAAATGAATCAGCATTTCTTCTTGTCTTGTGGCATCAGTCCTATTAGTTGAGAATGCAGGAGCATTAGTCAACTGAAATCCTTTAAAATCACTTCAATGAAGAGAAGAAAGAAAGCAATGAAAGAAAATGGGGAGAAAGGACATAAAGTAATACAAAAGGCAAAGAAAATTAAAATATAGAAAGTTAAAGTGAGAGAAAGTAAAAAAAAAAAAGTGAAAGAGAGATTAAATAGTGTAGACAACCTAGTTATTACATGTGAAAAAATCATGGATAAATTTTAATAATTAAAAAAAGATTTTTTGTTGAAATGAAAGTCAGGGATATTTTTGAATAATTTTTTTTATGTATATTTCTTGTTGAAACGGTGAGGGTGGACTTATATAGCATCAAATACTATTACCATTCACCTCAATCTAAAAAAAAAATAAAAAAATATTTTCTCAGAAATAGTTATTAATAAATATTCTTTCTGATTATTTATTTCTATTTGTCACACAATGATTGCTTCACTGGTGAGAGGAAAAACCCCTGAAATACAATTTTTATTTAAATACCAAACATAGAAAACTACCCACCCGCCTCCAAAGTTGGTTGCACAAAAAATCACTCCAAAATCCATAAATGTGTTTTCTATTTTTTTCCTGTTCAATATATTAAAGCAATCAATCAAATGTCTTTTTTTTTCTTTTTTTTTGACAGCTTGTTTTTTAATTCAAACGTCTCACTCATTTAGTCAATTTTCATAGATTTGATATTGAGATGATTTTCTTTGGCAACTAACAAGTCCTCTAGATATGATTTTTTTTCATAAAACTTTTCAATATATCCTATATTGATTTATGAAATTTTTTAATCTAATTAGATTTACATTATTTTACCACTCGTTTTAAGATTTTTCAAATAATTTACTTAGTATAATGCAAAATTATCTTTGTTCAATAAAATGGACAATGTACAAAGCAGACATCAATAGCAATATCTCATCTATTGAAAACAATGTCAACACATGCATAGGTAAGGCATGGTCTACTATTGACAGGTTAAAATCCTTATGAAAATCTGATCTCTGATAAAATAAAACCGGAATTCTTCCAAGTTGTAGCCATGTCAGAACTACTGTATGGTTACACCACTCTGACTCTAATCAAATCCTTATAGAAAACGCAAGATGGGATCTACACAAGGATGCTATATGCTATTTTGAACAAATCCTAAAAGCAGCACCCAACAAAACAGCAGTTGTATGGCCTCTTACCTTCAATTTCACAAACCATCCAAGTAAAACAAACAAGACCTGCTTGAAATGGCTAGAGAAGTAAGGATGAACTCATAAGTGATGTTCTCCTATGGACTCTTATATATGAGTACATCAATGTTGGCCAACAAGCAAAAATTTACCTTCAACAGCTCTCTGTGGACACTGGATGCCATCTGGAGGGTCTACCAAGAGCAATAATCAATAGGGACAGATTGTGAGAGAGTATCAAAGGAATTTGTTGGCACATCTTGATAATGATGAAAAAGCATCCTTGAGTGTTCAATAAATGGATCATGTAAAATCATCTTTGAAATGGACTGAATTGAATATTGCATAAGCATCTCAGTTTCTATGCCATGGTGGGGAGGAGTATGATATTTGTCACAGACAGGACCTGACACAAGGTCAATGATTATAGTGGGGATTATGGAGAAGGGAAGGTCAGGAATGAGCCAAGAATCAAACCCTGCTGGTCTGTGCTGCTCAATGACCCACTAAGTGCAATGTGGGTCTAATGAGCCAAGCAGTTTCACAAACCCAAATTTTGGTCTGGGCACGGATACCGGGTTATATCTTGAACTAGACAGCAAGGTCTAATGCTATACATAAGGGACAAAGGTGTCAGTGTTGCAGCTCGCCCACCTGAAAGTAGCCCACCCGAAGCTGGGGGCCTTTTGGTCTCGAATCTGCCATTGATTTTGATACCCCATCCGGCACGAATACCAGATGGCCCGGCTAAAGCCAGGAAAGTACGTGTGAAATTTAAATCTGATAACTCTTAGATTACCTTTTTGAATTTTTGTTTCATCCTGTTTTTTTTTTGTTTGCTTTTTTGGTGGTGTGGGGTAATTTGTATCATAATATTTGTTAATTTTTCTCTCATTAAAATATAATTTTTTTCTTTCTTTATATTAAAAAAATTTTTTTTTCTATTTCGTCTTTATAATTTTTTTTCTCATTTTCTTTTTTCTTTTTCATCATTTTTTTATTCCCTTTTTACTTATTCTTTCTTTTTTTTTCTATCATGTTTTTTTCTTTTTCTTTTTTCTATTTTTTCTCTTTATAATTTAATAAAATTCTTTGCTCTCTTTTAATAAAATTTATTGTTTAATTTAATCCTACTTTTTCACAGTTCTCTAACATATATATGAAAAAAATAATTCTAAGCTTTTGGCTTAATTAACTTAATAATTATCTTTAATACCAATCACTGCTAATCCAATGAAATTATACAATCACAAAAACATTATACCCCAGTTGGTTATTGAAGCTCATCTTACCACGCCTATGGACAGAATGTTTTTATTTTTTATATTTGACAGATAACTAAGTAGAAAGTACCAATTGGCTGCAATCAAGATTAGAGACAATATTGACATTTTGAAAAGAATTGATTGAATATGTCAGATATAGACTAAATTTCACACTAATTACCCTGAGAGATTGCTATCTATAATGATCTAATGTTTGTATGCTACTATAATACAGCAAAAGGGAATGAAGGAATTTTCAATTTTATCAACAATTTAATAATAATGTGGGGTCTTTGTTCACACTTACTTTCTTCGTTATGATTTCTCAAGGGAGAATGAAAATTAGAGTACTTCTCCTTATTTGTAGTTAATCTACTTATATCTAAGAAAATGTGACTCTATATGTATCATTTATTGGTCAAACAACCTGGTCTCACTGTAGCATTATCAGGAATTCTAATATGGCAACATGAGGCATTTTAGAAATTTAAATATCCTGTTTTTTCATGGGTAATAACAAGCTAGACTAAACTACTTAATCTCTTTCTTTCTTTCTTTCTTTCTTTCCTTTCTCACAGTAACTTCAGTCTTTTGCCTTCACTGTTATGTGGTGTTCATTTTCTTTCCTTTCCTTCAGTTGATTGATTCTCCTGAATTCTTAACTCACCAATATTACTGATGCCACCAAACATGTAGACAAACAGAAGTTCTGATCCCTATGTAAATAATTCCATTATTAATGAAAGGAACTCAGCTTGTAATCATATAAATTTTATGTAGAATAGGACTTAACACTGAGTTTGATGGTCACCAATAGCAACCTTTTAAGCAAGTACTAAAATAAGATGAAATAATGCTTAACTCCTTAGCTTCACACATTTTTCTATCATAGTTGTTTGTAAGTAATCAAAACATGTTGTATACCTACCCTAAATCTACAAAGGTTAGTTGAAAAGTTCATAGGCTTAAAAATTCATGATACATCATTTCTGTTATTGATGACTTTTAACCAATAGATCCAAGCAGTGCAACACCAATTGTTCCATAACCACAATTAACGCCATGTGCGAAATAGATATATAATGTTCATAATGCTAGAACATATAAAGAACATAGGAATCTCAAAATTCGAAAACATATAACTTTTTGTTCAGGTACGAAACCTTTTTATCAACTTTGAGTTAAAGGTTTCGACATAAGGAGGAGAGACACAATCTTCTATGCTGTCTTATTCATTTGGCCCCCACGTCTCAACCGGCCCCCATAGGGTGCAAGTTCGCCTCATGTCTGCAAGCTCAAAAAGTCGATCCTCCTCGTTTGGCGTCTAGTATTCAACTCTTTAACTTTCTTCAAATCTCCCACAAACCTCTGCGCGCTTCCGGTGCGTGACATCACCCTCACCCTGTCACCCCATTCCGTCATCTCGGGCTATTGAGACATCTCTGTGTGGCATGTCTGCCCCACACACGCGTTACCACCTACATCAAGGTTTGCACCTAACTAACCCATGTGCTGAGCCAAAAGGTTCTCAGCCTAACTAAACTCAAAGGCATGAACCAAAATCCCTTGGCCATTACATTACACAATGGAAGAAGTGTGTAGACTGCCAGAGGGGCTATGTCAAAAAAAAACTTATTTGGTTACATTTCATAAGAGTATTTTGGTCAGCCTCTGAACTTTTCAACTAATCCTTATGTGTACCATTTCAAAACTGAAAACATGTTTTTTTTGTAATCATTTTGTTACTGTCAGTCATCGCAAAAATCTTCTGCAAGATTAATTTTTGGAACTTTATCTTTATAGCCTATTAGGTCATCAAATTACCATGCTGAGTAATTCCCCACCATGGCATTTCTGAAGGATAATGGAAAAGTTAACTGGCAGTGTTCTCACCTCTCAAAGTAATGTGACAGGTTGTACTAGGTTACATGTCACTAGTTGCAACGAATGATCTCTGACCTGAATTATACAATCAATTTTGATTTCAAAGTTTCCTTCTTCTAAACTGGTTGCCCTACCAAGCTTAATGAGCTCAGTTTGCCTTATTATTTACCTATTACTAGAGGAAGAAGAGATGGATTCATTGCTTTATTCAGGACATTAGCACAAATTGAAATGCAAACAGATTTGTCAAGGGTTTAAACTTGGTTTAATGAGTTCATTTCCATGATTTTGTGTCTTGGAATTCTCAAAAATTTTCTTTTTGTTTTATGCCATTTCAGATAATAGAAGAAATCTTTTCTAAAGTTGTATACCACAGCCATAAAGATATTAATCACAACAGTAATACAATACATATACAAATATAAATGCAGGCGGACTCTTTTGTTTCAGACACAAACACATTTATTAATTTTTGGCTTCGGTCCTTGGTGACATGAGGAGAGAGACACAATTCTTAAAAGTTTTCGCAAACCATACTATGCTGATCATACTATGCTGACCCTGCCCCTACATGCGGCACATCTTGTGATGTTTAAATCTCTGTTGGTAGAGATCTGAAAAACCCAACTACATCTTTCAACAGTCAAAATCCAACTCTTACCTCAATGGTTCAATCTCAACTGAAGTCTTTTCAAAATCCTCAAATTCTCAGGACCATCTCTTCTGGGCATGACGTCATCCACACTCCAGCCCCATTTCCTGTCTGAGGTTTATCATGACAAATGGAGATTGTCATATCCTTTGTGCACGAGCATAAAACTGCACCAAATGACTCAAAGCCTTACCAAACTGAATGATGAAATATAATCAACGAAAAAGGATTAATATAAAAAAATCATTCCTTAATTAAATAACAGTAGGACATTTATAAAATGGCGTAAAGTAAACTTTTGGGAAGCTGGGGATACTTGGATTGGAATTTGGGTTCACTGTACACTTTTCTAATTTCTTTTACTCACTCATTCACAGTTGGAAAATTAAGCCTGAAAATTGCTTAGTTAAAAATTTTTGCCTGCTGCCCACTAATCAAACATGATAGATTTTCAGTTGCATTGGAAGCATTTTAGAGCATTAGTCATTCATAGGTACTTGTTGGGTATTCAATCTACACAAGCAATTTGTATCACTACTGTCCTTCTACAATGATGGCTTTGGCATTATATAGCCCACAACAGGTGATATGCCATAAACAAAGTAAACCAAACCCACTATTCACTAATGATTTTTGGATGAAAATAGAGCCCTATTCTAATCAAGAGAAAATCTCCATGATATACAAGGAAAAGACTTTAGGATTGCCATTTCAAAATAATATGAAGCAGACCTGCTGGTTTAGTTTGATTGTGCCTAGACCATTTCTGATTATGAAATAAGGAAAATATTTTTTTAAAAACCTAAATAAAAAGATTGGCTTTATATTTTCAATGCAAATGGCGAGTTACTCCAAAAGAGAAGACAGTAGATCAGATAAATTCATTGCTTAAAAAAAGTAAAGGATTTAAAATCTTTTTATGGCCAGTCCACTAAATTCTTGAATAACTATTTTTATAATAGGCATGCACACACACAGACACAGTCACACACAGACAAAGACACACACACACGCAGAATTGCCAGTAAGTATACTCCAAACCAAATATACTAGGATATCAAGTGGAACATCATACAATTAAAATGGATATTATCTTTTACTAAACTTTATAGCAGCCTTGTGAGAAGCAAACTCACTATCAATGGCTTTTTTGAGAATATAAAAGTAACAATGGTTCTATGATTTGTGATAACCTCTTTTCTGAGGAACAAGGCATATCTGTGTGTTTATTTATAATAAAATCTAATAATACCAGTTAGCTGTAAAGAAGTAACACAACCTGAACAATATGGCAGCTTCCCTGTAGCAGTGGTGTGTTTTAAAATTAGCAATTTATTTTGTAATTTTTTTTATCATATAACATTGTATGACAATTCATCATTTGGATGACAAAATGTAAAAAGTAAACACACTTATCTTTATTTTTTCCATTTCATGTTGTTGTTTGTTACTTGTCCAGAGTATCCCATTAGGGAAATGTCTGCAGTAATGTACAATGGCCAATTTTGAATGACTTTGATTGTGTCAATTTCCTCCTGTCAGGAGACAGTTTAGTTTTATCCAACCAATCAGTATATATGTTATATTGGCCATGGCCATGGCTATTCTGTCAAGTATGAGAAGAACCATAGGATTGGAGCAATGGTTTTTATGCTTGCTCAAACAATTGATGGTCCCTGAAAGCCTCTGCAACAAGTATTACTTTTTTTTACAAAAGAGATCTCTTTTCATTTCTATTGTTTTATTGGGATTCAATAAGATTACTGTTATAGGATTCTGTGACTTAATTGTTACAATTTATTACAACTTAATCCTTGATACAATTATATTTTTGCAATATATTTTGTATTTTTAACAGCTGTATTGCATTTGGTTTCTGTGGAAACAACTAAAACAAGATATGAGTAAAAATGCTTTTTATATATTTATGCAATCTGCACATGTAAGATCTGACACAAGGCCAAATTTTAAGCAGAGTTTAACAGGTTTGAATTCAGTTTTCCTGCCATACTAAGGTTAAAGAGCCTAGTCTGTCCTTCAGTTTACCCATAGCTGGTGGAGGAATAATTGGATTTGTACTTTTTTGCTAGAGTATTAATACTATGTGAAATACAAGCAGTCTCATCTAGGATTGCTGTGTCGATTTCTTATTCTGGTAACCTTTACACTATGAACACCTCCAAAATGGTTCTTATCTACAGTCTGATCAGAATCTTACCTGAATATTTGGTATAGAGTGGTTAACATCTGTAGATAGTTCACAAATTGAATTCAGATTCAATCTACTTTAAAACACATTTGTGAGGTGCTTATGGCTGACGTAATGGTTACCATCATAGAAAATAAATGCAGCAACCCAAGTTCAAATCCCGAATGAGGTTGTTTGCATTTCACTTTATACTAATGTCCTTATAAAGGCCTGAATCTTTATCTTTCTCCAGCTATAGGTAAATAGTAAGGCTGACTGGACACTTTAGCCTTTGTATAGCAACCAATATAGGAGAAGGCGAATTTTGAATTTTAACCTGTTGTACTCCACTTAAAAAAATTGACCATGAGTTGCATCTAACCCATGCTAGTAGATTTAAGGTAAATGGATTCTTTAAAACAGGTAAAATTGAAGAATAAATTCAGTTAATATTAATCTATATTGCCTTAACTGTAGTACATATGGGGAATTTAATGAGGGGACCAATGCACACATATGAGTTAGGCTAAAAAATAGTCCCACTCTCCATGACCAGTAATTTATGGTCTAAGCTCACTTTGAGATATATGTATATCTGGTTTAGGTTTCCTTGTTTAATGGCATCTCAACCTTCATGGGTCATTTAGTGCCAAAACCATCCTTGTAGAAAAACAGTGATGGTACTATTTAACCCATAGCTGTGGAGAAAAAAGGAGTTCATACCTTTCCCTAGAGTATTAGTCCAAAAGGGAACTTAGTAGCACAACTGAAGTTTGAACTCTCTAACAGTTACAGTCCTGCATGTCATGAAGACTTCCCATATATAATATATACATTTTATTTATTTTTGGTAGCATTCTACTTTAAAATATGAACACTTCTGAGGGAGATGAACAGATACCACACTTTTATCTCAGCCTTGAAGGCCTAAGAAGTGTACTGGCTCAAACAAATCCAGTCTGGTAAGAGTTAATAGAAGGATATAAATGCATTGAGTAGAGAACTAAGATATAGATAAGGAATACCAGTTGAAATTTTGTAAGAATACCATTTTCTTGTTTCATAGATTGCATTCTCATTATTTAACAAGATCTTAGGGGAAAATATCTATCAATAGTGAGAGAAAACAAAAAAAAAGAAAGAAAAACTGGGGAAGATGCCAAATTGAGGAATAAAGTACTGTAGATTTTGATCCATTGATTGAACTCTTGACTGCAGTAATCATGGCTACTACATTTTAACATGTACTTTGTGTCTTGATATTATTCAAGATTAATGTTGCTATAGAAAATCAATAGATGCATCATTGTATTTATGTGTGCATGTCCAAATAAGGCCATGCATGGACACAAATGTGTTTCTATGTACATTGCACTAACACTTGCTAACAATATAGCTTACATAATTACACTTGTATGCATAGCTGAATATGATTGTATCAGACTGAAGGAGCAAGAAGTCTGAAGTTCCATTTAAGTGCCAATTTGAGGGAGCTGATTACTATGCATGGAAGTGAGAAAACTTTATCCTGAATCCACACGCACACACAAGAAATGAGACATGAGTGGTATAAGTGTTATCGTCACAGAAAATAGTCTGGGTGACCCAAGTTCAAATTCTACATAAGGATTTTTGTATTTCACTTTGTGCTTATATACTTGGAAAGGCATGAATCCATCTCCTCTTCCTCCATCCCAGCTATAAATAAAGTAATAGGTAAACTGGGCTCTCTAGCCTCTGCATGAGCAATCGGCCTAGAAAAAGAAAAACTCTGAATTTAAACCCCACCCCTTCCTCATCAGCATGTCTGTAACTTGCTGTGGTGGAGTGGCAAAACCAGGAGCTAGAACCCCTTATACAGTTAATGATTTTGTTCAGTCTAATTCTGGCAACTCCTGTGGTACTACTAATATCTAGTTGTATACTAATTTGCCTTCTCTTAGACAAATTCAGTGTCTGCCAGCCTTCCATACAATCTTGTCTATGCTTGTGATATTTTGGAACAAATCCATTGTCCTACAAGACAAAATGCTAGAAAAAAATGTATTAAACATTATAAAATCAAAATGTGTGTCATTATGTCTTATTTATTACCAAAATATATAGCATTAAAAAGCTGTACCCAGAAACAGAATTGTACTTAAATATGAATGTACTTAGTTTTGGAGTGCTACATATTTATATTTTTGGTTAAAATTTCATTGATATAGAATTTGGTAATCAATAATACCTAACAATATTCATTTTGATTGTATAATGTTCTCCTAAAAAGAACAATATATTGTTAACTTTGGTTGAGAATAAAATTAAATTTCTACAAAAAAATATTTTTTTTTTAGTCTACTTATTTAATGATGATACAATGTATGCACACACACATACACAAGTTGGAAAGAACTAACAAGGAAGTGTGTGTGTGTGTGTGTGTGTGTGTGTGTGTGTGTGTGTGTGTGTGCATGTATAGAACTTCTTTTTAATTCATACATTTTTTACTTATTCACTCTCTTTTTTTTTGTACTTATTTATATTCTATATCATAATCAACTGATGGAATATCAGAGCAAGAGATTTAATAGCACAATAGCATTAAAATGCTTTTAAAAATAAAACAATCTCTGGACCATTTATAAACATATAATAATGTGAATCTGTGTTCACATTCACTCTGATCCTTATAATTTCTCAAAGGAGATAACTATTATTAAATGCTAATTAATAGTCTTTATCTATTTGCAATTAATTATAATATAAATTCTACAATGAGGATATGATTCAACATAAAAGGAGTCAGAGTTGTGTTTATTGGTTGACTCCTAAAGGACACGGATAATATTTGGACCTGCCTCATCCATCACTATCTTCCTGGTTGGAAGGGGCTTTAAGCAGACTTTGGGTCATAGTCATATGAGTAGGTAGATTTTAATTTTAAATAAACACCTAAATGTATAGAACTATTCTATTTCTTTAAGCATTGCTCTGAGATATGATATTTGAAGAAAATTATGAAACTCATCATCATCATGTCATGCCACAGGCACGGATATCCCTGACCCTCTCTCGCCACTTCTCCCAATCGTTCATAGCTTCTGGCAGGTCTTCAGGGCTACATCCTGTATCCTTACATTGCTGCTGTATGTATGTTCGAGCTGGTCGTACTGCTTTTGAACGGCCATATGTGGGGGTCCATAGGAGTACATCACTTATGAGCTCGTCCCTGCTTCTCCAGCAGTGTCCTGGTTCGTCTATTATGAAACTAGTTAATATATATATTGTCTAGCATTTGAGTTCATCTATTATTTAGATAATGAATCATTACTGCTTAAGTTTCTTACCACTGGGTTATCATTTAACAAGTTGGTCTTATATTATCATTACTAAACAATAATTTGATTCCTGACTAGATTCCCCATAATTATTTCCTTTTAACAAAGCTAATCTTGGTAAATAGTTATATCATCACTGCTGGCTACCTCATCTAGTGTAATAATCAGTAGGCCAGTCTCGTCATCATAATCATCAAGGCATGCTGACAGCATAGATTCACTTGACTCTCTCTCTCTCGCCATATATCCCTACTGGTGATCACTCTTAGTAAGTCATCTAGATAACACCCAGCTGTGTAGGAGTCCATAGATGAGCATTGCTTGTGAGTTTATCCTTACTTCTCCAGCTGTGCCTATCATATCTCACTTATCTTACTTGAATGGTTTGTAAGATGGGAGGTACTTCAGTTGATGAGCCATACTTCAGGCCTTGTACCAAACTAAGCAAAGCTCAGTGATATCTATTTTTTTATTCAAGTTGAGAATTATATCAAAAGAAAATGTGAATTTCAAGCAACAGGAATATTTCTAAAAACATTAGGGAAAAAAAGCAGTTGTTGAAAAATAACCTATTTTTATGGAAATACCCTATGTCTGCTGCAAAATATGGCCTCTTCTGAATTGTCAATTGGTGAATTCTGGATGTCTGTGGCTAATCATTGGTCATTATCATTCAGCACAAAATTTGTCCATGCATCATTTATATTTATTATATAATAAATGCTCCACACTTTTCAGCTGAAACCTGGTCTTACAAGTTTTGCTTGATAATCTTTTAACATACAATTTAGTAATTAGAAATAACCATCATGAGATAGGGAAGTCTCCATGGTGAAGTGGCTAATGTGTTGGACTGCAACATAATAGAGAGTGAATTCAAACTTCACTCATGTTATTGCATTCACTTTTGGACTAATACTCTTGGGAAAGGCATGAACCTGCTTATCCCTCCACCTAAGTTGTTTCATTTGGTAAGTGAGTAAGATTGAAGTCCAGTCACGCTATTATATTCACTTTTGGACTAATACCCTTGGGAAAGGTATGGAGGAGACCCCATGGCATAGTGGCTAACATGCTGAAATATGACATTGTAGGAAGCAAGTTTGAACTCTAGTTGTGCTAGTCCAGTCATCTCCTGGGCTATAGTATACACTGACTGCATCTCTGCAGAGAGTTAAGACCCTCCCCAATGAGTGCTCTGGGTATGACATTAAACCATTTGATGGTAAAGCTCGTCATGGAGCTTTTGGAAATGTGGACCACCCCTTCATTGCCATTGCTCCTAGGTCCTTTCTGGCCCGGGGTGGTAGCACCTGATAGGGTCCTATCTATGGATCAAATAGAACTGTTTGACATTTATACTGACTGCAAACAAATGACTTGGGTTAAATTAGAATTGTTTGACAGTTTAACAGTGTAAATAAAACTATTTGTGTGGAATACTTGTAACCATTTAACTGCAAATGAACTAGTAATGTTGAATAGAATTATTTGTGTTAAATAGCAATACTTGAAACTCTTTAACTATGCACCTAAATTGAATTATTAGTATTACTTGGAAACATTTGACTATGTGCCAATTTATGAATAGTGTTGAATAGAATAATTAGTGTTAAATAGAAATATTTGTAACCACTTTATAATCTGCAAATAAATGATTAATATTGAATAGAATTATTAGTGTTAGATAAAAATAGCTGAAACCATTTTAATGAGTTGAATCAATAGCACTACTTATGTACAAAGAAATTAGTTCTGACTCATTTAAAAATAAAATTACTAACAAACTATTCCTTTAGAAATCATATGTATATCTATTTAAGTGTGTGCAAATAAATGGCTGATATTAAATTATTACTGTTACATAGCAGTACTTGAAGCTATTTAACTGTGTGCGAACAAAGGATTAATGGTAAATAGAATTATTCATCTTAGATAGAAATACTTGAAACTATCTAACTGTGTACAAAAAAATGAGTTCAGGCTCATTTAAAAATGTTGTCAACAAAATGTGTTTACAAATCATATATATTCAATATATGTGTATAAACAGGATTTGGCATTAAGTAACCTACAAGGGTTGATATACTATAAAATCCAACCAGCCAACCAGTTAGGCTACTATGTTTACTTTTAAACTAGTTTGTTTGGGTTTTATGGTATATCAACCTTTTTAGGTTATTTAATGCCAAATCCATTTTTATATAAATAAACAGTTCTATTTCAAAGAATTAAGTTTAGCATAAGTACACAGTTTAATTGTCAAAAACATTTTTATTTCAAGCTATTCAATTAAGTCAAACAATTCTAATTCAAACAATTCAGTTCGGCATATGTTCAGTTTTAATATCAAAAATAGTTCTATTTCAAGCAATTCTGTTTAGCATACTAAAACATTTCTATATCAAACAATTCAATTTAGCATAAGTATGCAGTTTAGTTCTATTTGACTCATAAATAGGACCCAATCAGGTACTACCACTCCGGGCCAAAGTGGAGCTGGGAGCAATGACAATGAAGGGGTACTCCACATTCCCCAAATTCCCCACATAACTGAAACCTCACCATCAGATTGTTTAGTGTCATATCCAGGATACTCGTTGCGGGGAGGGGGGCTTACTCCACTGAAGAGAAGCTGACTGGTCAAGTGGACTAGTACGGTTGGGAAAAGTATGAACCTCCACTATTACCACCAATTATTGGTTAAAATATGGCTTTAGCATTAAATATCCCATGAAAGTTAATGTGCCATTAAACAAAGAAACTAAAACCAAACCATCATGAGAATAATCTCAGGTATACAGGTGTGTAAAAGTAAATCTTTCTTCTGGGACACAGACATATACAAGCTTTCAGACTTGCAGATACATACATGATTATTAAATAAAATAAATGTATAGCACAAAATATGGGTGTTCTGCATATGAAACTAAACTAAATCCGGTGGTGAGGCTTCAGTTCTAGAGCTCTGGGGACTGTGAAATTTGTCCTTCACAGTCATTACTTCCAGTTTCACTCTGACTCAGAGTGGTTGTACCTGTTAGGGTCTCTTCTACGGGTCAAATAGATCTGTCTAAAAATAATTTGTTTTAGATAGGAATACTTGATATCTTATAACCAAGTGCAAAAAGTGAGATTGTTGATAATGGATGAGATTAAGGAGAATGTGACAAAGTAACTCATACTGGGCCCATAAGAGGACTTTGAAGACTCTTTTCATAAGTGATGTCTCATGGAAGACTGTCAAGTAAAATAAGGCTCTACTATACAACACAGTCTATTTTTTCGGTGAATATTAGATAACCAGAGAGTTTTTAGACAGATCTCATATTTTCATTGATTTTATTCATCCAATATCTTTTAGACATGACTGTGGTCCCAATTTAAGATCTTAAATTACTATCCTTTCATTGGCTGTGTGTATCCCTATTATTGACTAAAGAATTGTTCTCCTTTATAAATAATCACTCCCCTCTTTCTTTGATGGGGGAGGTGGTTGACTTAATTCTTCACGGTCCAAGTATCATCTGTCACTTTTCAAATCTCCCTCAAGACTCATATGACTACCTTGAGAGTTTGTACATTTGACCTGTCTCTCTCGGTCACATCAGACAGCTCATCAGTGAAGTCATTTATCATGAGGTAGGCCACCATATTACATTATTGTTCTCTGACCAATCATAGAATTTCCACATGTTAACACAGGAATATGAATTTATCAAATATAATTTATTAATCTTGAGTGCTCTTTAGAGATTTCTATTAAAATCAATTACATTTAAATGTGCGTGAAACTTAATCTGAAAGATTTTTTTTGTATGGAATCAATATTTGGTTATCAAATAAGTTTTCAGGATGATTGAAAAATGAAAATATTTATAAAATTAACTTTTTTTTGTTTATTATCAAATATTGATCACCTACAAGTAGATTGTTAATTTTTACTAATATATTACTTAGTTGTAATTTACTAAGCATTATTTTGTCTGGCACATAGGTTGCTTATAATACCTATTGTTCTTATTGGTCACTCATCTAAGAACTGAATAGGTTTATCACTGCTCAACTATGATAATCCTGCAGGAACTGGTGCTTTTATTTTTTCACCATCGGCTGTCTTCTCCTTGTTCTTTTTCTTTACTTTTTTTCTCTTTATTTTTCTTTCTCTCTATTTACTATGCTCTCCTTTCATTTTTTTCTCTTTTCTTCTTTCTTTCTTTAATCTTTGTTTTTTGTCTCTTTCTACTATTTTCCTTTTTTTCTACACTTTCTCTTCTCACCTTTGTTTTGCTTTTTATTTTCTACATCTCTGCTTTTTAAACCCAACCCTTTTTGCACTAACTTGTTACTAGTAATCTCGAACATGTACTGGCATGGCTTAATAGTTATTTGCTAAGCTTTGCTTAATAGAGCACATTGGTCTCATGTTCTTTATCATGGTTATCCATCTAAATACTGAACATGCTCATTGCTGCTTAACTTTGGTAATCTGGCAGGAACTAATGCTTTTAGTATGGCTTGACCATAAGCCTAAGAAACAAAGTATAACTTAGATTTTTCACAAGGTGCCAAAAATAGAGATCCAAGTGCGGATCAAACTTCCTACTTCATAATTCACTTTTGAGACAAGACGACAGGATGAGGTGCTTATCCACAAGTATGCTATTATTTCCTAAGCTTAGCTTGGCACAAGGCCATAAACATGGAGTATCCACTGAGAAAGGAAATCACGAACAATGGTCTGCTAGCCTAGTTTGTTAACCATTACATCATCTGCCCTGTTGATAAGGCCTAAAATATATCAATTGCATTCCCTGTAAGGGGTATAGCCCCACCAAGAAAGGGAGATATCCTAGATATGACACTAAACTGCATTTTGGAACTCTTCTGGAACTTTTGGATGTGTGCAGTCACTCCTTCTTTGCCATGACTCCCAGGTTCACTCTGACCCAGAGTGGTAGTACCTGTTTATATCCCATCTATGGGTCAAATAAATCTGTTTGAGATAATGAAATGTTTACCTATTTAAATATTCATGAAGATACATTTCTGTACTGAATTCAAGGCCCTAAATGTTAAACTGATTTCAGGATAAAATAACCCAACTAGACTTGATATATCATCATGCCGTGCTGCAAGCACAGGTATCCCTGACTCTCTCTCTCGCCACTTCTCCCTATCGTTCATCGCCTCTGGCAGGTCTTCAGGGCTACATCCCATATCCTCACATAGCTGCTGTATGTATGTTCAAGCTGGTCATCCTGCTTTTACTCGGCCATATGTGGGGGTCCATAGGAGTACATCACTTATGAGCCCATCCCTGCTTCTCCAGCGGTGTCCTGCATGTCTGGTTCATCTAACTTGGATAGTTTTCGTGATGGGAGGCAGGTGGCTGTATAGTTGGTGCCTTGTCGGGTGTTGCCGCCAGGACTTTTTCAATGAACCTATATAAAGGCTTTCCTTTTTACTAAGCTTTCATTACTTCCAGTAACTACTGGCACTAAGTAGTCACCCCCTTTAAAGTATCCACCCTGTCAGCTAGGGCTGTAGAATATGCCAACTGCACCACAGCAAAGAGATAAGTCCTCCCCATTAAGTGCCCTGAGTATAAATCATTTGATTTATACTTGAGTCCTGAAGATTTGGAGAATGTAGAGTACTTGGAATACTTGATAATACTAATATTAAATTCAGTATTTGAAACCATTTAACTGTATGCAAACAAATGAACTCAGACTCATTTAAAGATGAAATTACTGACAAACTATTTGCTTACAAGTTTGGTTTGGTTTGGTTTGGTTTTATGGCATATCAGCCTTTGTAGGTTATTTAATGCCAAATCCATTTTTATGTAAATAATCAGTTCTATTTCAAACAATTCAGTTTATCATGAGTACACAGTTTGTCAAAAACATTTCTATTTCAAACTATTCAGTTTATTCAAGCAGTTATATTTAACAATTCAGTTTAGTGTGAGTACAGTTTCAATGTCAAAAACAGTTCAATTTCAAATAATTCAGTTTAGCATAAGCATGCAATTTAAATGTAAGTATAGTTTAATTGTGAAAATATTTCTATTTTGAGCTATTCAGTTTAGTCAAGTAGCTTTAATTCAGCTAATTCAGTTTAGTATAAGTACAGATTTTGTTTACACACAGTTAAATGTCAAAACAGTTCTATGTTAAACAATTCAGTTTAGTGTAAATACAGTTTCAATGTCAAAAAACAGTTCTATTTAAAATAATTTAGTTTAGCATAAGCACGCAGTTTAAATGTAAGTACAGTTTAATTGTCAAAAACATTTCTGTTTCAAGCTGTTCAGTTTAATCAAATAATTCAGTTTAGTATAAGTATGCAGTTAGTTCTATTTAACCCATAGATAGGGCCCAATCAGGTGCTACCACGTCGGGCCAGAGTAGACTTGGGAGCAATGGCAATGAAGGGGTGCTCCGTATTCCCCAAGGCCCCAGCATTACTGGGACCTCACCATCAGACTGTTTAGTGTCATATCTAGGACACTCATTGGTGGGGGTCTTACCTCTCTGCAGAGGTGCAGTCAGTGTATTCTACAGCCCCAGCTAACTGGGCAATATTTGCTTACAAATCATGTGTATAAACAGGATTTGGCATTAAATAACCATCAAGGGTTGATATGCCATTAAACAAAATAACCTAACCTAACCACTAAAGAATTTTGTATCTTGACTTTGGTGATCTGGCAGGAATTGATACTTTAAGCATAATTTGACGATATACCACCTGCAAGTATTTTTTTTTTTTTTTAAATTACTTTCATCCTTTTTCTTTAACATTGCCTGAAAAAGCAAGTAAATATTTGTGATATAAAAGATGCATGATCTACACTGATATCAACATATCTTAAAATCATTGAAATTAATTATCTAAAAGGTATCAGCTTTTAAATATCTTGGGTTTTATTTTTTACATATTCATTTTATTATTATCATTGTTATTCTTATTCTTCTTATTATTATTATTATGTTTTTAAGTATCAAAAATGTGAAGTTTGCTTTTTACTAAGCTGTACATTTTTGTAGGTATTGCCTGTGATGCAGTTTTTTATTTCATTGAATGTTCTGTTTTGCACTGAAATGCTGTCTCAGATTTTAGCAAGTCAAAACAAAAAGCACCCACTGAAAAAGTAGGTCTATCAAGAAAGGAATTGCAGTTTCTGACAGTACCTTGTGATTATCAACATCATAACAGCTTACTTTAGCAGTGTGTGTTTTGTTCATTTATCGATTATTTTTCCTTTTATGTATTTCTAATGGGACACAAATTTTTACTTTTATGTTTTTATTTTACTTTTTTCTTTTTAAACTGTTGTGTAACATTGCTCATTCATCAGACACTCTTCTACATCACTTTATTATACAAATAATCTAATCTTTCTCTATTTTTTTCTTTTCTTATTCTTCCTCTTTCTTCTCCTCTCCTCTATCCTTCCTCTTTCTTCTCCTCGTCCTCTATCCTTCCTCTTTCTTCTCCTCGTCCTCTATCCTTCCTCTTTCTTCTCCTCGTCCTCTATCCTTCCTCTTTCTTCTCCTCGTCCTCTATCCTTCCTCTTTCTTCTCCTCATCCTCTATCCTTCCTCTTTCTTCTTCTCGTCCTCTTTCTCCTTTCATTTCTCTTTTCTTTTCTACTTTCTTTTCTTCTTCCTCTTCCTTTTTTATATTTTTCTTTTCTTCTATACACTGTTCTCATCTTTAATTTGTTCTACTTTCTCTCCTTACACTTACTTATTTTTCTCTTTGTGGTTCTCTCTTTTCTCCTCCTTCTCTTCATGCTGCCCTCTTTTTTCTCTTCTCTCTTTCCATGTTGCTATTTTCTTCTCCTTCACATTGCTTTCCTTTCCTTTTTGTATTCCTCTATGCACTGAACTTCTTTTTCCTCTTTGTACTGCTCTTTTCTCTTCCTTGCACTGCTCTCTTTTTCCAGTCTTCTCCACATTTTCTTACTTTTTGCACTTCTCTCCTACTTTTGTGCTTCCCTCCTCATCCTCTTACTTTTTGCACTTCCTTCCTCATCCTTTTACTTTTTGCTCTTCCCTCCTTGTCCTCTTTCTTTTTGCTCTTCCCTTTTTGTCCTTCTACTTTTTACTCTTCCTTCCTTGTCCTCCTACTTTATGCTCTTCCATCCTTGTCCTCCTACTTTATGCTCTTCCCTCCTTGTCCTCCTACTTTATGTTCTTCTCTCCTTATCCTCCTACTTTTTGCTCTTCCCTCTTTGTCCTTCTACTTTTTGCTCTTCCCTCCTTGTCCTCCTACTTTTTGCTCTTCACTCCTTGTCCCCCTACTTTTTGCTCTTCCCCCCCATTGTCCTTCTACTTTTTGCTCTTCCCTCCTTGTCCTCCTACTTTTTTTGACTTCCCTCTACTTGCTATATCTTCTGTTTATTTCTATCAATTTTCTTTTATATCTTCTAATTCTTTTATCATTACTTTTTTTTAGTTTGCTTTCAACCTTGCACTTGGTTCATCAACTCATTTTTTCTTCCCCCTCCTTACGTTTCTCTGCTCCATTTTTTTCCTTCTCTTTCTTTTTTTATATTGTTCTTTTTTTTCTCTTTCCCCAGCTTTCTACTTGTTGTTAAAAGGATTAACCATCAATTTTACTGCTAAATGTAGACATCATCATCATCATCAACATCTTACTCAGAAACCAGAGCTCTGGAATTTCCCCGTTGTTATAACAATACTAAACTCTTCACTCAGAATCTGATCTTTGTACTATCAACCTACACATATACTTATAGCACTACAATTTCTTGAATTCAGTTTTTTTTATTTATATCTTATTACCTAAAAAAGTAATTAAATATGTTTTTAGAGAGATGCTAGAGAGAAGAGTGATGTCAATCTTGTTTAAGCTTGTTAGATTTAAATGTTTGTTATAATCAGGTCTTTTGGGTTTTTTAAAAATTTCTTATTGAAATGCATGATAAATGGTTGTTTTATTATTCAAGATTATTCTTTTAGAATGGGAAAATTAGTTCTGTTGATTGATACTTTCAACTTATTGATGAGCTTTTATAAAGAGCTTCTGGTATGTCAGAGCATTTAAACTATTTGAAGCTATTAATAAATAATAGGTTGATGCAAAAGTTTCCAGCTCTTTTTTACAAAACCATTTATTCATATACAATTGGAGTATCATTATTCAGACATCCAAGTACTTCCTGTATCTATTTACCCAAGCTCTCCACCATGAATAAGATGTGACAAACTGGGTGTCCTTGTGGTGTAATGGTTAAAGCGATGGACTGTAGAATCATAGTAAATGAGTTTGAACTCCAGTCACACTATTATCTTCACTTTTGGACAAATACCTTTGTCCTCCTAGTTATGGGTTAAATAGTACAACTACTGTTCTTCTCAAAGGATGGATTTGGCATTAAATAACCTACAAAGGTTGATACGCCATTAAACAAAGAAACCAAACCAAACCAATGTATGCAAATAAAACTATTTGTATTAGACAGCAATACTTGAAACATTTAACTGTTTGCAAATAAATAGGATCTAGTTCATTTAAAAATGTTACTGACAAATTATTCATTTAAAAATCATATATTCAATATATACATGTATAAACAAGATTTCACGTGAAATAACTTACAAGGGTTGATATGCCATAAAACACAACCAACCAACCAATTTTGTTTTTGGATTGTTATATATATACATAAGGAAATGATAAATATATATATATATATATATATTAGGAAATAATAAATATATATATATATATATATATATATATATATATTATTTCCTCATTGCTTACACACTAAAAGTATAGAAAATGGTCTTTGCCATTCTAAGTGGCAAGCCTCTAAAATTAGTAAAATAGTTGACATACCTCAGCAACAACATCTCATCTACTGAAAGTGATGGTAACATACACCTAGTAAAGGTATGTAATGCTGTTAACAGGTTGTCTGTCGTATGAAAATCTGATCTATCCAATAAAATGAAACAGGATTTCTTACACATTGTGATTATATAGATGCTAACAAAACACATGGAGAAAAAGCTAGATGGGAAATACACAAAAATATTATGTGCTGTTTTGAACAAATCCGGGAAGCAAAACCCCACAAATCTGAAGCTTTACTGTCTCCAATACATGTTAGTCTGAAAAAGGATAAATGTGTACCTAAGACAATCAGATAAACACCTCCTGGCAATTAAGACTCTTTAGGGAAATTGGATCCATCAAGTTTATTCAATACTGAGAGGGTGAAACTGAAAGAAAAGGAAATAAATACAAAGAGATTGGGCTTATTTGCACAATTTAGGTGACAAATAGATGAAAGGAATAATACAAGGGTTTGACAAGGCAGGAGAGACAGGAAGCTGAGAATATTGAAGAGACTGAAATAGGTTTAAATTTACAATATCTAAATGTTAAGAACAAATTAGGAGCAAAACAAGTTATAGCAAGTAAGAATGGGTAGGTACGATGGAATAGTAAGTGAAGCATGAAAGCAACATGTAAGTTGAAGGTATTAGGAAGTAGAAGTGTAAGTAAATGTCACATTTTACAAATGTTGTGTGAGAAAGTCTTTAAAAGAGAGTCCTAAACATAAAGGCTGGAAATGTTGTATAACATACCAATGATGCTGTCACTGAGGGGAAGGATTTTTTGGCTAACTAAGGTCAGACATCTAACTAAACTATAAACAGGAAGAAGTTGACTAGAGAAGGCTCTAAAGAGTTCTTTGCCAGAAAGGGGTCACTCAAGGCAGGCAAAATAATTCAATGATAATTTGAGTTCTATGGGACAGAACAGCAGCTGTGTGGTCACCTGCTTCCCATCTCACAAACCATCCTAGATGAACAGGTTATGCCAGGCACTGCTAGAAAAGTAAGGACAAACTCATAAGTGATGTTCCCTTATGAACTCTGCACCTGGACATGCCAGTATTGGTTGACCAGCAAAAGAAGACTTATGTACATCAGCTCTGTGTACACTAGATGTAGCCTGGAAGACCTGCCAGAAATGATGGATGATAGGAATCGATGGTGAGAGAGAGAGAGAGAGAGAGAGAGAGAGAGAAGAAACTCTTTGCTGTCAGCACAACTTGATGATGATTCTCATCAAATATTGCTTTTGTGCTCTGGATAATAAAATTAACCTATTTTCTATGTAAAAACAGGCAAATTTGAATACTTTTCTTTACATGAGATCTGAATAAAACAAAATATGAATCAAAAGTTATACAAGAAAAAACAAAATGTTTAGTAAGTTCTAAAGAATTCAACTCAGATGGCTAGGGCCGTAGAATACACCAGAGGAGTCCGAAGAGTGTCCTAGTCATGACACTAAACAATCTGATGGTGAAGCTCCAGTAATGCTAGAGCTTTGGGGAATGTGGAGTACCTCTTCATTGCCATCACTCCCAGGTTCACTCTGTCCTAGAGTGGTAGCATCTGATAGGGTCCTATCTATGGGTCAAATAGAACTAAACTGTGAGCTTATGCTAAATTCAGTTGTTTGAAATAGAACTGTTTTGACATTTAACTGAGTGTAAACAAATGACTGATGTTTAATTGTATTGTTAGTGATACATAGCAATACTTGGAACCACTTAACTTTGTTGACTAAACTGAATAGTTTGAAATAGAACTGTTTTTGACATTCAAACTGTGTACTTATGCTAAACTAAATTATTATGTTCTTCAAATTTAGAAAGGCTTCTTACTTGAAAATTGGTTTGATTCTAGATTTCTTGTTTCTTTTACTTACTAGTAAAAGAAACAATATTTTTATTTATATCTTAAATTTATCAACCAAAGAAAAGCTATTTATTTGCATTAAAAAAAAATCTGGACAACCTGCCAAAATTGCTTTCATTTTTTAGCAATCCTGAATAATAGTGAAAAAGTTATAAAAGGTGTCATGTTTTTGTGTGTTATGTATGGAATGTAATAAAGATAAGGATATTAGTCAAAATAAAACCTTGGACACTATTTCTATATGACCAATGCTGTTGTTGGATATTGACTTGAAAACTCCTTTAACATCTATCGATACAGCAGCAGAAGTTGGACCCTGGTTGAACAAAAATAACAGGAAATGCATGTGGTACCTAAAGTAAATAGGACATAGGTGATCCTGACAAAAATGCTGTGGAAATTCCGTTGGTGGCATGCTAGGATGAAATGTAAGTGGAAGGCTGGAAGAGGTATGACCATGGAGAATTTGTGTGAGCATCTGGAAGATATCAACCTGACAGAAGAAAGAAAAATAGATTTGCTGAAGATTTGTACCTTGACTCATGTGTGAGCAGCTCAGCCGTCTTTGACTCTCTCTTACTGTACCCGTTCATACTTCTTGGGTAATTAAAAGAAAAGAAAAGAAACAGATTATATATTTATACATCAGTTTTGTCATCCTTTTCTACTATATAAGTAAAGTTGGCGACCATAGTCGAGGGTGTCCTGAGGGCTTCCTTTTTGATAGCTACAACACCAAGATGTAGAGGAGGGCACTACACCTTTCCCAGGATTGACCCACTTTACCCTCGATCTATACCTTATAATGCTGAGTGTTGATCAAGGAGGCATCAACTACCATTTTTTGAGTCTTTGGTATGACTCGACCAGGGATTGAACCCAGGTCTCCCGGGCCATTGGTGAACACTCTAACCATTATGCCAATGTCTGCTATATAATACTATGGTAAAGCATTATTCCTGCCAAAGCCAAGAAATAAGAATGGTTTGATTGCTTGGTAAAGTGTTGAATTAAACAGGATGAGAAATAGTCATTGGCTAAAACAATCACAGAACCAGAAAGGAAAAGTTAAGACAATCAATAATACAATCACTTAAATGCTTCTTTTGACAGCTATTAATCTCAGCATTGTGGTATCCTTTTTATAGAATTTGTATTACAATTAATTGCAAATAATGAGAAGTACTCTATAAATAGTGTTCAACAGTTATCTCCTTTTGATTTTGGTAAGTACAAACATAGATCCACCCTCACACATATTCATGCAGTTTCAAATTGGAAAGTAGTTTCTCCATTCACTTGCATTTTAACAGTATTGCTTTAATAAAATCTTGCTATAATGTGCCATTTTTTGCTGTCTTACAGCAATATATAAACATAAAAAAGATCAGAACATTGTGTTCATTATCTCTGTTATACAGATGTAACTGTTATATAAAAATAATAAAGCAAACAGTAGGTAGTAATCTTTGTTGTATACTTTCAACTCAATGAGGTCTGTGATATGACTCATTGATGTTGCTATGTCAAAAAACCATGAAACCTCACAAGCATGTGACATTTTTGCTCAATTTTCAAATTTAGATACTGAGAAATTTACTAAAAAGGTGTATTATTACATAATTACTTTTGCTTAATTTTTTATTTCGTTTTTTTTTCTTTTCTTTTTTCTATATCTAATCAATAGAATTGTATTCATCTTGCTTTTACCAATCAATATTTGCTTTTTTGCAATATCTCAAACAATATTTTCTTCACTAATATGTCATTTTTAATTTGATTTCTAAAACATAAAAATAATATGGTCATTAGTTGGTTGGTCTGAAGATACTGTGTCTTAATAATACTGCATTTAATGTTGGTGTCATTTAATGAAATCTCATCACTTTCTTCATTGATTTTACAATAGACTAGACAACCCATAAACTCATTGGGTTCCAGTTGTAATAGTAGTTTATGATGATGCTGATGCTTTTGAGGAAGTAGTCAAAGACTCTCATTAGTATTTCATCATTATCTGTTATATAAAAAATTTGGAAAATCAAAAAATAACATTCAACACAAACACTAAACAAAGAAAATTATCATTTCATTTTGAATTGGACAGGAAATGGCTTTATTTTCAAAGATTATTTTACATACATTACTTTTATAGGAGGTGCCTGTGGTATAATAATTATCATTGTAGGAAATGGACATAGCGACACAAGTTCAAATCCTGGACAAGGCTGATTGCATTTCACATAGGGCTAATATCTTTGGGAACTGTATGAATCCAATAATTCTCCCTCCAGATAAATAGTGAGACAGACTGGGTTCTTTAGCTTTGGTTAGGCAACCAGTTTAGATGAAGGAAAACTCTGAATTAAAACCTGTTAAACTCAATTTAAAAATTGACCTTGTATCTCATCCTGCCTGTACGGGGGGAGGGGTATATGCATATGATACTTTCATAAAAATATCATTGTTGTGACATTTTTGCTGAGCTACAATTATATGCAAGTAATAAAAATTTTAGTAAGTTATAGATGTAACTGTTATTTAGCAGTCTTCTAATTCATGTTAAATCACCTTAATCCAGGAAACTTTTAACCAAACTATTGCTGGACCATGTGAAATGCTAGAAATAAAATATCAATTGAATAATATTACATATATCTAGCTCTGTCGGCATTGCTTAGAATATATCAACTGTGTCTCCAGCAGAAGAGTAAGAATACTCAAAAAGAGATATCCTGAGTATGACACTAAACTGCATCTGGTGGTGAAGCTCCAGTTTTGAACCTCTGGGGAGTGTGGAGTATACCTTGTTGCCATTACTGCCAGGTCCACTCTGACTTGAAGTGTGAGAATCAGTTAATGTCCCATCTATGGTTCAAATAAATATGTTTAAAGATTATTTGATAACCCATATAAAACCATATAACTGTGTATAAACTAATGATTATCAAATAAGAATTATTAAGCTTTTCAGAAAATACTCTTCTTTTCTTTTTTTTTTAAATTTTTTTTTAGCATCAATTTTTTGCCTAAAATTAATGAATTTAAACAGTGTAAAACACTGACCCCAGAGCATCTATGTATTTCTGGGATTGATTAATAAAGTTTTTTATACCTGTATAATAAAACTCTAATGGTTTTGATTACAAGAAATTTTTGATGCAATTTCTACTTTTCCTTTTGTTATAAGCGTGGAGGATGACAGATCATGCAAATATATTTTTCAAATAAAATATTCTTTCAGCTACCATGAGATCTGATCAAACACATTGAAAATAAAAGAATGAGGCAGAAATCCTTGAAGTGACAAAATGCAACAACCTGGTAGATTTATTCACCAACAGCAAAATGAATATAAAATAGTTCAAGAGGATAAATTAACACAAAAATAAGTCACTCAATTATTTGGTAATGGAATGATCTATGTAAATGTGTATATCCTGTGGCTTGGGGTATGCAATGAAACGGAGAAGGGTAATGGAAAAGGAATGAGGTTTAACTGTTTTTACTTATCTCAATCAAGTTGTTTCACTAATTCAATTCTTTTATCTCTCTTGAAAAGAAACAAGAAGGTTCACACCCAAAAGTCTATCTTTTCTTTCTTTTCCTGTTCTGTGGTTTAATAGAAAGACTGGGCAATATTTCTTGCTTTTAACCTTTACAAAAAGTCTCTTGTTTTCCTTTATTATCATTGTTCTGATAATAGTTGGCTCCCACGACAGATCTCTGTGGTTCTTTTCTTTCATAAGACTTCTTCCTCTTATGTTGCATAGCCACTGCATATTCCTTGAATTGGCTGGCCATTGCATGTGTCCCTGTTCAAAGATTTTCACCAACTGACTTTCTATCAGATTTGTATTCTTGGCATATGAAAGGCCACCCTCGTCATATGCCTTCTTTCAGCCAATCAGCAACTTCTCTTTTCAAACTGTAGTATCTGCAGAGTTAGGCATGCAACAGACAGGGGGTTTGGTTTGGTTTCTTTGTTTAATGGCATATCAACCTTCATGGGTTATTTAATGCAAAGCCATCCTTCTAGAACAGAAGTAGTACTATTTAACCCATAGCTAGGAGGATAAGGGGTTTCATACCTTTCCAAAGGATATTTGTCCAAAAGTCAACCCTTTAAGCAGTCTGTTGCTATGACTGAGAATGGTTAGCAATCTGTCACACTTTGAAATTTGATATAGTTGAGAATTGTCAGAAAGAAAGTTATGACCAAGCTTGAAAAGTAAGCATATGTTTCTTTTTTTTTTTTTTTTCTTTTTTTTTTTTCATGATTAGGTACACATAAAATTTAAAATCAAATTTTGAAAGCAGCTCAGTCAGCTTGGGCTGTAGAACACACTGACTGAATCTCTGCAGAGGGGTAAGACCTCACCAATGAGTGTCCAGGATATAACATTAAACCATCTGATGATGGAGATTTGGGGAATGTTAAGTACCTCTTCATTGTCATTGCTCTTAGGTCAACTCTGACTCAGAGTGGTAGCACCTGATAGGGTCCTATCTATGAGTCAAATAGAATAAAATAAGAGTGCAAACAAATGACTGATGTCAAATTGTAACTGATATATAGCAATACTTGAAACCATTTAACTGTGTGCAAAAAAAAAGGCTCAGGCTCGTCTAAGAATGTTATCAACAAAATGTGTTTATAAATCACATATATATGTATAAACAGGAATTGGCATTAAATATCCTTCAATGTTTGATATGCCATAAAGCCCTACCAAACCAAATTCTGAAAGGAGAGAAAGAAAATTAACCAAGAGAACACTTTAATCATTAGGAGGGTAAATTTTTTTACAACTACTATTGAAATAATATGTTAGAATAAAACATGGACAGTATTTTCTGAACAACCTAATATTAATGTTAGAAATATTTGAAATCATTTAACCCTATGTAAGTTATTTTTATTTAGAATAGTTATTTGAATCTATGATTCTTAGGAATATTGAGCAGCTCATTATGTGTTTTTTTAGACTTCTGTGATACCATCCATAATCTTGTAGCTGAGGTGATAAATCAGTTTCTATATAAAATTAGGTTTCTCTAAAGTAGAAGATAACATGAGTTTGATTCTCACCAAAAGGTTATTCTTGTTATGCTTACTGTTTCTCATTATTGTAGAAGTGATGACCTGAATGAGTTGGAATAAAAAAGCAACTAGAATTAGGCAAATGAAAGATAATAGTTGTTGGCAACCATAGTCGAGGGTGACCCGAAGGCTCCCTTTTCCATAGCTTATACACCAAAGTGTTGCGGAGGACATTACTCCTTTCCCTGGATTGCTCCATTTTACCCTCGATCAGTACCTTATAATGCTGAGTGTTAAGCAAGGAGGCATCAAGTACCATTTTTTGAGTCTTTGGTATGACGCAACCTGGGATTGAACCCTGGTCTCCCAGACCATTGGCGAACACTCTAACCATTATGCCAATATATGGTTAATTAGGCAAATGAAAGATAATACTAGTCAAAATTATTAATAATGTTAAGCAGCGACAAGCTTATTTAGTACATAGATGGATGACTGTTTGGAATAGCAGATATTGTAAGTAACCTGAGGCCTGTGTATTAAACTAAGCAAAGATTATTGAATTATTTGTTTCTACTGTCTATTTTGCCTATCACTCTTAATAGGTCACTCATGTAAATGCAGAACAGGCCCATCACTACTTAACTGTGGGGATGTAGTGGAAATGGGTGTATTTAGTTTGCCTTTACCATAAACCCTGGCTTTCTTTGAAGTGGTTGTCTTAAGTATCTTTGTAAGGGTACTGCTTACAAAGGGTCAGATCTAAATATATGTTGTGCAAGCTGTTCAAATTCTCTCAACATTTAGATTGTAATTTGTATAATATATTAGGTGTTTGCAAAAGTTTTCCATGATCATTTAAACAAACAGAAACTTAATACACATAGAAGACTTTTTTTTCACAAGAAACTTTGCGCATATCAAATATAGAATTTGAATGAGAACAGAAAATACCATTTCATTTTTCTCTCTCTTTCTCTCCTTTTCTCCTCCTCATCCTCTTTTTTGTTGCTCTCTTTCTCACCCTCTCTCTCTCACTCTCTCTCCTACTACGCCTATCCATCTTCTCTTTTCTGATTCCTTTCTCTTTTCCTTTTATCTTTTTCATTCATCCATCTCTCTTTATTACCCTCTATTTCTTTTTCTCTCAACTAATTATTTACCACAGCAATGTATTCTTTTGAAGAGTAGGCTATTCTTTTACTAAAGAATCGATTGTTCTCTGTTCGGTGCAAAACCAAAACTAATGCTAGTCTTTTAGGTTCTTTTATATTGGTTATTATTCTTTTACTTATTGTTCATATCTTTTTAAACATTTCCATATGTATTATATTCTTTTTAAACATCAAAAAGAAACTGCAACTATTTACCCAAAATCAATTCTTATTCTGTGAAATAAAATTTCACTTATTCTGAAAATTTTCATCAGTGACCATTCTAGCATAACTTTTTTCTTCTCCAGTATATCTTGGAATTCTATATACATATATGTATAAAACAATGTGTACATATACATGACTGAAGATGTGTTTTGCCATATTTCACCAAGAATCTAGTAATGATCTGTTTCACATAATTTCAAACAACACTCTTTAGTTCTTAATTAAGCTGGTAAAATTGCATACTCAAATTCTGTCATTGCTTCTGCTTCTCTTGAATTTGAGCTCGAATTGAAAAAAAATCTATGTACATTTGTTATATACTCATATACATGCAGATGTAAGCAGAAACATAATGACAACTTCAATGAACAAACAAACACACTTCATTAGAAAAATATACCTCTCACACTTTATTCTCAAAAGGGTTGCGAAAGGTTTGATGTTGGTTATGTGTGAAAGGTGAGTTGGAGATGGGAATAGACTGCCACATATTGACCCAAAGTTATTCTAACCATAGCAGCACTTCCTTCTCATCTTGTCTGGGCTGCTCAACTGAGCCCAAGCCCTCTGTCTGCTGCTGGCTCTCACTCCGGGATCCTCTCTCCAACTGGAACTGCAACTCGAACTGCCAGACTGACTGCCTCGAACTGACCCAAGCCGTCTGTGGCACCTGGTTATATAATTGTCTGATGTCCACCTGCTTCCTGTGGGTGTATGCATTTGCACCGAATTCAAGCACGTCCACAGGTCAAGGTGATATTCCAATATCTTCGACTGGATGCACCTGTTCCTCTGCTTATTTACACAGGTGCATCTCTCGATTGACGGCTTAGTCGAGGGTCAATATGTTACACATTGTTGATATTGTCATGGCAGAGGGTTGGGATAAATATGAGGCATATGAAAAATAATGGGACTGGTATCACAAACAATTCATTTCAATTCCTTAAAAACTTTATGGTTTTCCCTTCAAAGTAATCCCTCTTAAGACTAATTTACTTCTGTTCACTACTGGAAGGATTCTACAGGTATGCCCTTAAGCTCTATTTTTATTGTTCTCTTGATAGCCTCCACACCTTCAAAATGGGTCCCCTTGATGATCGCCTTGAGCTTGGAGAAAAGAAAAAATTCCTCTTAGCATGATCAAGTTAATGCAAAGGTTGTTCCACAATGACAATGTTCCTTGTGGCCATTGCCCTGTTGGATAGGGCACTAGAATACACTGACTGCTTCTCTGCAGAGAGGTAAGACCTCTCCCCCCATGAGTGTCCTGGATATGACACTAAACAATCTGATGGTGAGGCTCCAGTAATGCTGGAGATTTGGGGAATGTGGAATACTCCTTTATTGCCATTGTTCTCAGGTCCATTCTAGCCTGGAGTTGTAGCACATGATAGGGTTCTACCTATGGGCCAAATAGAACTAAACTGTGTACTTTTGCCAAACTGAATTGTTTGAAATAAAACTGATTTTGACATTTAACTGAACTGTTTAGACATTCAACTGTGTAAACAAAAAACTATACTTATACTAAACTGAATTGTTTGAAATTTGATTTGGCATGACCTGAAAAGGGTTGATACACCATAAAACAAAACCAAATTTGCAGCCAGAAACTGTTGGATGCTCTGGGCGTTGTGAGTAAGTATATTGTCATGGTGAAACAGCTACGACTCGTCCTGCCTCAACTCTGATCTCTTCTCATGCACATAGCAAAGCATACACCCCATAATCTCTTTGTAAACTTGCCGGCTCTGTGGCAAGAATTCTTTCACTGTGAATGATACCCTTCCTATCAAACAACGTGATCAACATGTCTTTAACTGTTTTGCTTTCTTTGACCTCAGAAATGTTGGAGACTTTCCCTGATTGCTTGGACACATGGTTTCTGATTTACACTCAAAAATCCATCTCATCATCAGTGATGATAACAAAGCAAGTCTGGTTCAATTTTAAGCTGCTTGATGATGTCCTGACACACCTACATGTGATGGTCCTTCTGATCATCATTCAGTAGTCTTGGCATCATTTTTGTGTAGTCTTTCCATAAGCCCAAATCTTTGGTGATAAACACTATTCTTTTTCATGTCCAACTGACTTGTAATCATTTAGATAGTCAATCAAAGATTGCCAAACACCAACTGCATTACCTTCTTGACATTGACCTCAATCCTGCTTTTGAAGGCCTCCCACTCAATGGAATCATCCTTCACCTCCTCACACTCTTTTTTGAACTTCTTTTGCCTCTCAAAAATGTGTGCACAACATTTTGTTATCTCCATATACTTATTGAATCATTTCAAGTGCTTGTGATGGAGTTTTCTCATCATCATCATCATCATGTCGTGCACTAGCACGGATATCCCTGACCCTCTCTCGCCACTTCTCCCTATCGTTCATTGCCTCTGGCAGGTCTTCAGGGCTACATCCCATATCCTCACATAGCTGCTGTATGTATGTTCGAGCTGGTCATCCTGCTTTTGCTCTGCCATATGTGGGGGTCCATAGGAGTACATCACTTATGAGCTCATCCCTGCTTCTCCAGGAGTATCCTGCATGTCTGGTTCATCTAACTTGGATAGTTTTCGTGATGGGAGGCAGGTGGCCGTATAGTTGGTGCCTTGTGGGATGTTGCCATCAGGACTTGTTCAGTATTGCTCGCAACTTTCTTGTTTAATTGCTGTCTAGCTTCTTCTCTAGCCGTTTAGTTAGCATCCAAGTAGTGCATCCATACAGCAGTATTGATACGACCACTGCCTGGAAGAAACTGCGTTTCATTTTATCAGTCAGGTCTGATTTCCATATTATTGATAGCTTATCGATAGCTGTCCATGCCTTCATTAGCCATGTGTCGATGTCTTTTTCGGTTGATGAGACACTGCCTCATAGGTAGGTGAATTTGTCTACCTGTTTCAGAGAGCTACCGTCTAGAGTGGAAATGTCGCCTGTTTGATTATAGCACATATATTCAGTTTTGTGCGCTATCGATAGCTGTCCATGCCTTCGTTAGCTGCGTGTCGATGTCTTTTTTGGTTGATGAGACACTGCTTCCTAAGTAGGCGAATTTTTCTACCAGTTTCAGAGAGGTTCTGTCTCGTGTGGAAATGTCGCCTTTTTGATTAAAGCACATATATTCAGTTTTGTGTGCATTGACATAGAGGCCAATGCCTGCAGTGGCTCGTTCCAAACTATGCAGTAGTGTTTCATCTTAGTTGGGTGTATTTGCCAGTATCACTAGGTCATCGGCGTAGTCGGTGTCGGTAATTGTTTTTGCAGGGTACCTTCTGCTTCTTTTCTTTTCAATTGTTTAATGTTTATTTGTTCCCCAGTGCTCATAACTGAATGACTTGAAAAAAAGGAGTAAACATAGTAAAGGAAAAAAAATACAATGATTACAGAAAGATAAGATTACAGTTATATACTCTCAAGATATCATGTTTGATGATAACACTATCTGCTTATCTCTCTTTCAGCCATAGCTAACACAGTACATCCAGTTTTGTTACTTTTCAGACAGATCTTGTACATATATGGTTAATATTTATTACTTTCCTTCACTCTTTATCTTGCTAGTTACTTACTGAATTATTCATATACCCCCTGTGATTCCTTTGATAATTTACAGTTATCATTAATGTTTCTATCTCGGCAGAAGTGGTGAAAATTAGTTTAGTGCTATGTAAGAATTCTGTAACTAATTTAATTCTTTTTTATGATTAATTTGTTGTAGGTGTTAGTATTGTTAAACAAGCTTGGGGATAAACTGTTGGGTCTGAACTGTCTCTATGGTTTTGAATTGTTGGCAATGAATGTTCATAATCAACTAATTGTCTATAGCTATGAATTGTGGGCTATAAGAGTTCCATAATCTGTAATTCTTGTGTACTCATGGAGTTTTCATGTCAATATCTCATGACTCTTATGGTAATCAAATAAGTTTTCTTAATACTTCATGGTGAATTTAGTATTTTTTTTCTAGGGTGAGAGGGTTCAATTATCTCCTAGACTTACTCTCCCTATTGTCTTTTTGCAGATAAAAAAAAAATACTATTTCCAGATATTTTATTTCAGTTTTTCACTTTCTTTTAAGCTGTGATCTTCTTAAATGGCAAGATTTTTTAAATCAAATTTTTTTTTATCTTTCTTCTTTTTATTTACCAAACCAGTTTTGGTCATAGGGTGTCCTAGGCATGATATTAAACTACATCTAGAAGCAAGTTTCCAACTCTGAGGAGTGTGGAGTACCCCTTCATTACTATTACTCCCAGGTCCACTCTGTGGATCCCATCTATGGGTCAAATAGATCTCTTTGAAAATTATTTGTATTTGATAGCACTGTGTGCAAAGAAAATTCAACAATATAAATATGAACTTGATTCCTTTATCTCTAAGCATAGATTAACCCATGCTGTTAATCAGAATCTTGAATTTTTGATCATCTGACCGAGATTAGGTGTTGTCTGAATTTCTGATTATCTTATGAAGTTGTGATCCAAAAGTATTGAGATTAAGTCTTTAAAGTTTAAGATTTAAAGTAATGCATATACACAGTTGCATATCTTAGTCAATAAAATGAATATATCTACATGTCTAGACTTCATTTTGATGAATCAGTGTCAATTCTTAATTGTTACTATATTTAACTGCCAGACATTTAAGTGTTATTCAAAAGTATCTGTACTGAAGCTTTAGATTTTTAAAAAATTTAAATCAAAATATATGCACTGCTGAGCAGCTTAGATAATGGTGATAATGTATAGACAAATCAGTACCAATTCTTAATACTTTTTATCAACAGTTTCAATACTTTTTGATCAACAGTTTTTAAGTGAAACACAGTATTGTGCAAGTGCAGCACTCTTCATATGAGGCCTAGTTGTAGGATAAGATATAAAGTGCATTAAAATAAATACAATGGTTCATATCATAATAAAAATAAATACAACAGGTTCATATCATATCAAAAGATGAGCTCCAGAGGTGCTTTAGATAGGTTTCTTTGTTTAATGGCATATCAACCTTTGTAGGTTATTTAATCCCAAAGCCATCCTCCTAGTAGCAGTACTAATTAACCCATAGCTGGGAGGATAAGGGGGTTCATACCTTTCCCAAGGGCATTTGTCTGAAAGTGATCATAATAGCACAACTAGAGTTCAAACTCACTTAGTACGATTTAACAGTCCATAGCTTTAACCATTACACCATGAGGCCACCCCACTCAGAGGTGCTTTGATCAATAAAGAACTCTTTGGAATAAGTGTGAATGCCAAAGGAGCTATTTTAAAGAAAATTAACATTTCCTCCATAGTTAATTTTTGTCTTGATGAACATAACTTCAGTCTCAATACTTTTTAAACATTTGTCCACAGAGACATCTCGTATGTGTATATTCTTTATTGAGGAGGTATGCTAGGTGTTTATTGCATTAAAACATGAATACAGAGAATAAACTTTGTAAATTCACAAATGGTTCTTCAATTTCTCCAGTCAACTTCCAGTGTTCAGCTTTCACAGTCACAAGGCAAAATTTCAAATATAAAATGGCTGCTACATATCTGTTTTTTTTTTATAGTAATTAGAGGATTTATTTTTCCCAGAATGCAATGTCAAATTGCTATATATATCACACCAGAAAATGTTTATGGCATATACCATTACCACAATGAGCGCCTCAGGTGGTGTAACGGTTTGCAAGTTAGACTAGCACACCCACACGAATGGGTTTGAGGTTCATTGGGTGCCCTTTTCACACAGCCTTGTGCTACTTGTAAGCAAAAAGCTTAGTAAATTACTATACGATTGTCACAATAATGGACTCTGTGACTATGGTTTAAAACCTGGATGGGGCTGTTTACATTTCATTTCATGCTGATATCCTTGGGAAAAGCATTTTCTTCCTCTAAATATAGATAAATTGTCAGACAGACTAGCCTCTTAAAGACTTGGTATGGTAACTAGTTAAGGAGAAGGAAAACTCTGAATTCAAACCAGCTTTACTCCACTTCAAAATTATCCTTGTCACATCTTGCTCACTGTGGAGGGGTTGGGTAAATACATACATTATTTTTAAACTGAATTTTTTCTATACTCTGTTTTTTTTGTTTCTTTATTTTTACTCATAATGATTGTAATAGATATAATTTTAAGTTATCTGTTCTTAAGTTAAACATTTTAATTTTTTAAAATAATTTTTTCCTCATTTTGTGTGTTATAACCTAACACAAAGTTACTGGATGAGAAATGACCAAAATGGAGGTTGGAAATGAAATGGAAATGTTCATGACATTAACAAAATACAATACTTGCTGACAGCATGAAGAAGGTAAACCACTACTTGTGGTGACTACTTAGCATATTTTAGTAATTTACAAATCTCTTTGCTTTGATGTGGCACAATGCCGAATGACATAATCACCCAATGAGACTCAAATTCACTTGTGAAGGTTTGCTAACCATTACACCACCCGAGGTGCCCTAGTCAGTATATTTTACTCCCCTTAAAATGGTGTCCAACATATTTATGAGGAATGGGATAAACCCATTAATGTTCTTAGGTAAGGTATATAATAGAATGGTATCAAACATTGTTATGTAATGGCTTCCCGATTGCCAACCTACGGGAAGTGATAGATGGTGGGTCAAAGTTCTAATACCTGACCATAAGAAACTATGAGATTCTTTGTTGTTGGCTATGGATAGTCACGTGTGAATTAAGTTAATTATAAAAGAAAAAGTTGAGTTTTAGGCAACAAGGGAAAAATATATTTGCCATCTTAAGCAAGACTCCCCCACCCATAAGACTACAATTTATAAAAGAATGAATCTTTCCTCAATTGACTGAACAAAAGCCACCTCACATCTTCTTGTTTATGAGACTGATCCATAAAGAACATATAACATCCAAAATAAACATGAGTGGGTTTTTTTGTTTTTATAAAAGAATAAATCTTTCCTCAATTGACTGAATAAAAGCCACCTCACATCTTCCTGTTTATGAGACTGGTCCTTAAAAAACATGTCCAAAATAAACATGAGTGGGTTTTTGTAATAATGTGTTTGTCTGTTCTTTTACCACCAAGATCAAGTGATAATCTCTTTGTTACCTCAACCTTTCTTCTACAACTTTCAAGTCAAACCACAATAGAACACATATACTCTGGTTCATTGAAGAAACGGACAAAACAACATTAGATTTAATATTCCAAGTTATCACTATTGAATTGTCCGACTGGGCCACAATATGATGGATATAAACATTGGTTATGTGTATCTAGTTACCTGTTGGTAAAGTATTCAGTTACTGGGTTTTTTAGCTTTGATTAGGAAACTAGTCTTGGAGAAGGAAAATCTGAATTCAAACCAGCTTTATACCACGTGAAAAATTTACCTGGTATCACATCCTGCCCTTGGTGAAGGGCCTGGGTAAATACACACAAGAGTATGGATGGTATCACAGAATTCCGAATAATACCTATAAAGCTACATAATACCCCTGGTTTTAATCAGTTTGTACCATATATATTGTCATTGTGTACACACTAGTAATGTTAGTTGCGATGATCAGTTGGAATTAAGTTAAGTTGGTGACCATAGTCAAGGGTGACCAGAAGGCTCCCTTTTCAATAGCTACCACACCAAGGGGTACGGGAGGGTATTACTCCTTTCCCTGGATTGCTCCATTTTACCCTCAATACATACCTTATATTGCTGAGTGTTAAGCAAGGAGGTATCAAGTACCATTTTTAAAGCTTTTGGTATGACGCAACCTGGGACTGAACCCAGGTCTCCCAGACCATTGGCGAACACTCTACTCACTTGGCTCATGAGCTGATCAGCTGGAATTAAGGAGATGGAAAATACTAGTCAAAATTAATAAGACACTATTAGTTACAAAATTTTTCATGGTAATGAAGTGGTTAGCAGTATATTTAGTCTTGTAAGCCATTGACAATAGATTTATTCTAGAACTCAATGAACAGTCTAAAAAATCTCAGCTGTAACGGTTTAATTAATGTTGGTAGAAATAAATTTCATGATATCATAAACATTGATTAATTTATTAGTTTTAAATGTATCAAAAATCTTGAATGGAAGGCTGTATTTGTATTCACTGTAAGAAGAAAGATTTCTACCATCTTATTCATACACTTGAAATTTTTAAAGTAATGTAAGAGCCAAGATGATTGGAAAGACAAAGTATCAGATAATTTGGGTTGATGCCTTTCCCAAAGGCATTATCAAATCATGAGAAATCTGCACTAGACAGTAATTTGTGTGTGAAAGAAGAGTGCTGCTCTTTCTTTTTGGTTTCTCTAGCTTTTCACTTTCCCCTCTATTTTCTCTCATTATTTGGTTATTCTCTTTCCTCTCTCTTCATTTGGCTATTCTCTTTCCTCTCTCTCTCTCTCTCTCTCTCTCTCTCTCTCTCTCTCTCTGGTTATTCTTGATCTCTCTCGATTTGCTCATTCTCTTATCTCTCTTTGCTCATTCTCATTCCTCTCTCTAGTTTTTCTTTTATCTTCCTGTCCTTCTTTTCTATTCTCTCTCTCTCTCTCTCTCTCTCTCTCTCTCTTTCACCTTTCTTTCTCTTTGTCTTTTATCTTTCCTCTCTTTCTCTTTTCTCTCTGGCTTTTTCTCTTTTCTCTCTTTCTTCTCTCTCTCTCTCTCTCTCTCTCTCTCTCTCTCTTTGAATAATAAATATGTAATTAGGATTTTCTGTTGGTTTGCTTTTAAATGGTCATTCCATATTTGATAGTTGAATGCCATTCCAAACAGTTGAAGTTGATTGAGATTACCTAAAAAGAAATTTTTAATTTCAGATTGTATTTTGAGATCTTCAATCCTATTCTGTTATACATCAGTATTTATCTTTAGGGTGGAGGTGCATCCTCTTTCTGGTTCAATTCTTACTGATTGCCCCCATGTCAAATTTGGCCATATCATTTTTAGTGAAAGAAACTTGTAGATTGGTACGATATAAAGTTAATTAGAAATGTGGATTTAATCATTTGTTATTTATAAAATAGATGATTTCCAGGAGGTGTGAATATGTTAAGTTTCATGTAATTTTTTTTTTTTAATCCTACATTGGACATGTTTCTAATGCAATGTATATCCTGATAATTAGTTTCACTTCTTTTGGCTGTTGGCTAAGAAACATTTAGAAAGGTTATAAGCTGATTAACTTATTGATGTGTCTGTACTTAATTTCTTTCTGTTAGTAATCTAGTATAGGATAAAAAAGAATTAGTTGGAGTATGGCCAAGCAGTCATGGGAATTTTATAGTTAAAATTTACTCAATTTTATAATCGTAGTACAAGAGTGAATCAAAAGTTGTGCAATATTTAAGTAATGTGTGGCACAATTTAGCAGCTCTGAATGCTTTTGCTGAGGTCAGGAAGATGGTGAACCACACTGTGAGATGCTAAGCTTTTCAAATACTTTTCAAGTTTGCCTTTATGGCTTCAAGTACAGCCTTAAAATCTCAGTAACATTACAGCACCCAATCAGAACATTACAAGACCAATTAGAAGTGTGTAACATCATGGCACCAGATGGGAAGCATATAACACTAGAGGAACAAGATAGACTAATTCAAGTCACCTCACTGACTCGGTACTATCTTGAATATTAATAGACATCATACTTTTCAAATACAAGACAAGCTCGATGCTTCAATATACAAAAGAGTTTATTTCTGCCTGTAACATTTCATACAATAGCAGTTGTCATCCGCAACATGAGAAAGACTGGATGAGAGATATACTGTTATTACATAGAAATGACAGGAGACTCTGTATGGAAGACAGATGAATATATACACCTGACTTTGATTTCTCTGCCCTATTTGACTCCTTGCCAGGGGGGGGGACTGAACTCTACTGTTAGCCTCTCGGCTCTGAACTGACCCAACTGTGAACTCTGATTCCGACTGACTTAAAAAATATCTATTCTTATATATCTTGATTATTTCATCAGCTAATCATGATAATAACATGTCATTAAAAAGTTTCCATAACCTGACAGCTAAATCAGACATCCTCAATTTGTTTACATTTCCAATATCCGGTCTTTTCACCTACAATTTATAAAACAGAACTCTTATTATGAGAGGCCAACTGTTATCTCATCCTGGAACATGTGCATACATATGACCTTTGCATGTGACGTACACTTCAACCTAAAGTTTCTAGCCAACTTAGAATTTTACTAATACAAATAACATAGTAAGTTGTAAGGAAAGTTGGTGACCGTAGTCAAGGTTGACCCAAAGGCTCCCTTTTCGATGGGATTATTTCAGAAAAATCAATATAATTTTTTTGAGTTTTTGGTATGACGCAAATTGGGACTGAACCCAGGTCTCCTGCACATCCCCACTTTTATGCCTACCTGATCTTGTCTGATTATCAAGGTTCCTATAAACCAAGCATCTGGCTAGTGTACTATAATTAACTGTGCCTTCACCTTTCACATAACAAACTTTTTGGTTGCTTCTACACCATTATTGTCCAGTTATAACTGATAAAGCATAAGTTCCCAAATTAGACTACATTGCTTCACTATGTGTGATTTGAAAGTACAATGCATGATGTGTCTGTTCACCAACTATCATAGTACTATTAACCATCACCAGGTATCTAACACAGCTTGAACTGCTTTGGTCATGTGATATAAATGCTGCAAAGTAGCATGTACCATCATCATCATGTTATGCTATCAGGACGGATATCCCTGACCCTCTCCCTATGGTCCATTGTTTCTGGCAGATCTTCAGAGCTATATCCCATATCAGCACACAGCTGCTGTATGTAGGTTCAAGCTGGTCGTCCTGCCTTTGCTCAGCTATGTAAAGGGGTCCACAGGAGTACATCACTTATGAGCTCATCCCTACTCCTCTAGCAGTATCCTGCATACCTGCTTCATCTAATTTTGTTAGTTTTCGTGATGGGTGGTAGGTGGCCGTACAGTAGCTGCTTTATGGGGTGCTGCCTCCAGGACTTGTTCAATATTGCTTGCAGTATTCTTGTGTAGTTGCCATCAAGCTTTTTCTCCATATGTTTAGTCAACATCCATGTAGTGCATCCATATACCAGTATTGACACGACCACTGCTTGGAAAAATCTGTGTTTCATTTTATCGGTCAGGTCTGACTTCCATATGACCAATAGCCTATCAATAGCTGTCCCTGCCTTTGCTAGTCACGTGTTGATGTCTGTCTCGGTTGATAAGACACTGCTAGTAGCATGTACCAAAATACAGAAAAACTTTTGATTTACCTTAGTAATAATGATGAGCTAAAAATTTGTGTTAACATTATGTACATAAGAAAGTGGTTCAGTAATCTTAGAATATTTTTAAGGTAATTGTCTTCTGGAGGCACTCTTGGAGTAATGGTTATCATTGTTGGAAATGGAATTGGCAACCCAAGTTCAGATTTTGGCTTTTTATGTTTCATTTTGTGCTAATGCCCCTGGAAAAGGCATGACACTATCACTTCTACCTTCAGCTATGGGTAAATAGTAGTGCAGATTAGGTTTTTTAGTCTGGGTTAGGAAACCTGTCTTGGATAAGGAAAACTCTGATTTCAAACCAGCTTTACTCTACTTCAAAATTGAACTTGCATCACATCCTACTTGTGGCAGAGGGATTGGGTAAATACATGCTTATCAACTTTTCTTTTTCTAATGCTTCAACCAATTTAATCTCCAGTCTTCTTGAGGTGAAATTTTCATCCATTGTTGCCCTATTATCAAATATTTTGTGGGTATATAAAAATTTTTTCTCTTTTTTTAATAAGCTGCATATTTATAAGTTTATGAAATGCTCTTCTATATATGGCATCTTTTTGATGTTCTTAGTTCTTCAGAAAGTTTTCAAGGGTTGGTATTTGAGCTCTACCTTTTATTTTAAAACATTATAAATGATGACTGATGATCATTTAATTCTTAGCTTTATTTCAAGTTATCAGTTATTAAACTTTTGGAAAGTGTGTTTAGATATTGTTTCATTTCCTTTCAATTGGTCTACAAGCAATTTTGGGACTCAATTTAAAATAATGGCTGCTGGAGAAGCAGGGACGAACTCATAAGAGATGTACTCTTATGGACCCCCACACATGGCCGTGCAAAAGCAGGACGACCAGCACGAACATACATTCAGCAGCTATGTAAGGATACAGGATGCTGTTCTGAAGACCTACCTAGGGCGATGAACGATAGGGAGGAGTGGCGAGAGAGGGTCAGGGATATCCGTGCTACCAGCACGATATGATGATGATGATGATGATGATGATATCTTGTAAGACAAAGCTTGACAGCAATTACACAGGAATGCTGTGAGCTTTATTGAACAAGTCCTGGAGGTAGAGTCCACAAAGCAGCAGCTATACAGATATCTACCACCCGTCTCAAAAACCATCCAAATTAGATGAACAAGACATGCGAGACACTGCTGGAGAAGTAAGGGCAAACTCATAAGTGATGTACTCCTATGGACCCCTTCACACAGAAAAGCAAAAATAGGCTGACCTGCTAGAACCTAGTTACAACAGCTCTGTACTGATACAGGATGTAGCATGGAAGACCTACCAAGAGCAATGGATGATAGGGACAAGAGGTGGGAGAGGGTCAGGGAAATCCGTGCTAGCGGTACACCATAATGATGATGATGATGATAACTTGTAAAACAAAATATTGATGAATATTGATTGATATGATATACGGGGTATTTCAGAAAAATCAATATAATTTTATAATCTAATAATTTGACCATTTCTCATTCAAATGATCTCAAATTTTAAAAACAACTCCATATTCTATGTTTAATTTTTTTTTTTTTTTTTCTGATACAGAAATTCCATTCACTAGAAAAGAAAACTATTTACTTCTATACATTGTTAATTTTTGTATAAATTTAGTATAGAATGTGCTAACAACATAAACAATTAAGAAACAACTTACTATCCAGGAACAATATTTGTGTTACATAATATTGTTGAGAACTTCCATGATTTATGTATTAATATGCAATTAATAATAAATTCTTCATTTAGGGTATGAGTTGAGATTGACTAATGATGGAATCCTTTTTAAATAATTATGATAATAGCAATAATAATAGTAAAGTTGTTGGCAACCTTAGTCGAGGGTGACCCCAAGGCTCCCTTTTCGATAGCTACTACACCGTGGTGTAGGGGAGGGCGCTACTCCTTTCCCTGGATTGCTCCACTTTACCTTTTGATCCTTACCTTATAATACTGAGTGTTAAGCAAGGAGGTATCAAGTACCATTTTTTGAGTCTTTGGTATGACTCAACCTGGATCATTGGCAAACACTCTAACCATCATGCCAATGTCCACAATAATAATAAAAATGATGAATTACTCTGTTCAGATCATGGAATATGGAACAGGAACTGAAGATTTGAGGAGACTCATTGCCACTTTATTTCTGTGGATAATCACCAGACATTTGGTGTGAATAAACAATTGCATTAATAATGAATGAATCACTATTATTATTATTTCAGCAATGGTTTTTAGATTTTCACATGAAATAAGCTTTAAAGTAAAGATCTGTAAAAAAAAAAAAAAAAAAAAATGAAATATCTAAATATTTTCTATCCAGATCTTAACCTTTCATCCAACTATAAAGTGTACAGATATTTTTTACATGCCAAACAGCACTTGTGAGATCTACATTTTCTTTTTTAAATTGAAGAATTATGTTGTGAATTGAATTACCATAACCAGAAAATCTGGCGAACACTTACGCATGACATACAGAGATGTGGTGGAGATCACGATATATACTGCTGATGAAACCTAAGAAGGTCAAAACAGCTGTCCAGTGTTTCTGTATGTCATGTGTAAGTGTTTGCCAGATTTTCTGGTCATAGTAATTCAATTCACAGCACTTGTGAGATCATTTTAAGAAGAAAAAGACCTTTATTCTGATATCAGATTTTTGTCTTCATGTAAAACGCTACTTCAGCATTAGAATTTTATCTGTTGTTGATTACACAACAATACTGAGTCTTGCTAGCTGCCTAATGACTTCAGTCAATCTATAAATCTATACTCCCAATGCTGATTGGCAGCTGAGAAGAACTTAGTGCTAATAACTTCTTTTTATACTGATAGAAATTGGTAATCCAATTCTTGAGATGGAATCTTAATTCTTAAATTCAAATCTACATTCCTAACCGGAGAAGTGTTCTAGGAAGAAAAGACAATGTAGCAAGAAAAGGATGACCTGAGTGAGTTGTGATAAAAAGAAATTATTGAATAAGATATGTAAGAAAATATTAGGGAAAATTAATAATTATGGTTGACAATGCTTCATTTAAAAATAAATTTAAGATAATGTTAATCCTACGAGTGTTATGAGATAAAATAACAAACATGGTATTGAATGGTATCTACAAACAGAATTAGAAATGAGCTCGTATATTTACCAACCCCTCTGCATGAGTAGGATGTAACATAAAGTTAATTTTTTAAGCAGTTTAATGGTTTCAAATTCAGTTTTCCAACTATACCAGTTCTCATACCAAGCTTAAAGAACCCAGTCTACTCTACTATTTAGCAATAACTGCAGGAAGAATACTTTGATGTATACCTTTCCTGAGGGTATTAACACTGTGAAATGCAAACAGCCTTGTCCGGGATTTGAACTTGAGTTGCCATGCCCATTTTCTATGGCAATAACCATTACACTACAAGCATCTCCAAAAGAAATAAGCTTCTGCAAACCCAGTGGTTCTTTCTAGCTTAGTTGGTACAGTGTCTGGTGTGTTTGGCTTGGCTTCTTTGAAGCAAAAGGATAGACTCGTTCAAATCTCTAAAAGAACATGTTCTTCTTCACTTCTGATCTGAACTCTTTCTTAATGCTGTAGAATGAAGACACAAGTGAAAGTAAAGTTGGCAACTATAGTCGAGGATGACCCAAAGGCTCCCTTTTCAATAGCTGCCACACCAAGGTGTACGGAAGGGCACTACTCCTTTCCCTGGATAACTCCACTTTATCCTTGATCTTTACCTTATAATGCTGAGTGTTAAGCAAAGTGGCATCAAGTATCATTTTTTTAATCTTTGGTATGACTCGATCAGGGATTGAGCCCTGGTCTCTCGAACCATTGGAAACACTCTACTCATTAAGCCAATGTCATAAAAAAAGAACCAAAGCAACTAAAATTTAAGTGATGAAATTAAATACTTATCAAATTTAATAATAAAAAAAAATACTTGTTTCTTGTCCTGATGATGACATTAAACAGCATCTGATGGTGAAGCTCCAATCCTGGAGTTTGTAGAATGTGAATTACTCCTTGAGCTTGACCATTGGATATGGTTTAGTATCATATCCAGGGTACACTTATTTATGGCAAATACTGAATTTTAAGCAATTTATTTTTTACACAAATATTATCAGTGTCATTTACTATATATTTTTCAAAGCAAAAATAAATGATTCATGACACTTGATGTCTCATGAAGATATTGATGTGGTAAAAAATTGTATCACCTGTGCCATTTTTTTTTTTAAATGACATTTGTTCTTTCTCTACAAATCTTAAGACTATATTTACCTCTGTCAGACATTCCATATTGTATGGTCTGTAATTATTCTGATTTGTCTAAAACTTCCACCTGGTCTTTTTATAGATTTTAATTAATGCTCCTATTGCAATTAAAACTGTCAGATATATTGTTTTCAAAGAAAGATCTCATGATTGTTTTTAGTTTTGTTTTGTTTTTTTCTAAGAGCTGTTTTGGATTGCCCAAAAGTTAATTGCATTTTTCTGAAAGAAACTTTAAAAAAATAAGATGTTTTTAATGAAACAAACAAATTGAAAAGAAAAAAAATTGTGATGGCCATGATTAACAAATGACAAAGGCTCACTGTAAGAATTTTAGTACTTCTAATGGAATATAAGATAAATATTATTCGGTGTTATTCATTACCAAACTGTAAAACCAAAAATAAAAATAAATAAGTTGGCTGACTGTAGTCGAAGACAACCTGAAGGCTTTTTCAAAAGCTACTATACCAAAGTGTAGAGGAAGGCCTTACTCCTTTCCCTGGATTTCTCCACTTACCCTTGATCCATACCTTATCAGAGCTGAGTATTAAGCAAGGAGGCATTAAGTACCATTTTTTGAGTTTTTGGTATGACTCAACCATGGGATTGAACCCAAGCTTCTTAGACCATTGGCGAACACTGTAACCATTATACCACTTGTATATAATTATGCAGTTTTATTTTTTGGTTAGTGCTCCAATGTTAAATTGAGAGCTTATATTTTAAATTGATTTTATACAAAAAAATTTTAAAGGCTACTGAGTATTTAAACATGTTACTGTGTATACTCAAGTATCATCAGATCTCATGTTTCATGCGACCCCCTCAAATTTGATCCCCAAAAGATGGTTTCATGATATATCCCATGTAAGTTCTATTTTTGGTTGGTTAAGCTAAGACTCATCGTTTAAGAAATTTTTTTTTTCCCACTTGGTTTTTCTGTAATTTATAGAGTGATTTTATATGAAAATAAAATAACCAATAATATAATGGGATACAGTAAATAAAACAATATTTGTAATAACATTATATCTATTTTACATGAATTGGGACTATTTGTTGACTTTTACTATTGGAAATTGATGGCATACAGTTATCCAACTACTTACACACACAAAGTTTGTATCTCATATGTGGTGTAACCTCTAATATCAGGTTAAAATTTATGCCTCAAAATTGCATGTGAGTATATATGGTATTTTTTTTTTCTTTTCATTTGTAATCCAGAGTAATTGTGTTCACTTGTTACACTAATGAATGATAAGACACATAGAATTAGATATATTGAACACTGAATTCTACATTATAACTTCCATATTTCTCTTTAACCTTAAAAATCAAATTTTTATTTTCATGCTCTTTTTGTGAATCCTGTCTAGAGAAATCCTATACTAACTTTACCATCAAACTAGATGGCTTCCATTAAAACATTACCATTTATTTAATGATTTCAATCATGTCATCGTCAGCTTCTCTTTTCGAAAACATCTGTGTAATCTTGTAAGTATAAATAATAGTAATTATTATTGCTTCCACCTCATGTAATCTTAGCATGCCTGAAACTGTAATGCTATATCGTTTGCATGAAATCAAATATTGACTGCAACCCTCACTTTCCCTTTTGTCCTCAAGTTTACCCTCTTTGTTGCCTTCTGTTTCTTTGCAATTATATTATCCTTGGTTTGGTTTTGGTTTTGGTTTTGTTGTTTAATGGCATATCAACTCTTATAGGTTATTTAATGTCAAATCCATTCTCCAAGAAGAACAGTAGTGGTACTATTTAACCCATAACTAGGAGGATAAGGTTATTCATCTGAAAGTGAACATAATCGCGCAACTGGAGTTTGAATTCACTTACAATTCCGTAATCCATCGTTTTAACCATTACACTAAGAGTGCCCCCTATTATTCCTAATGCTTTCTATTATCTATTTATTTATTTCTGATACACCTTAGTAGAATTTGTTCTGTGTCTTCATCAGTATTGAATGTTAAAGAACAAACTGAATTAATAAAATTTTCTCTCTCTCTCTCTCTCATATATATATATATATATATATATATATATATATATATATATATATTATTTGGGGGATATTTATCATATTGTGGTTTATGATTGTGGTATATTATTATATTTATTTTTTATTAGTAGTTTGAAAATAGGTTAAAAGCAACAAAGCTTTTCAAAGGAAAAGAGAAAATTTATTCTGTCCAAAAAAATAAAAAGCTTTAACTAAACATCAGCCAAATGCCAAAGTTTGTTTACTGTATTTCCTAGTCCTTAAGGTAGAATCTTAAAATAAATTTAAATATGAAATGGAAGCAATTGTACTTTTATTGTGGTAAAGAGGTTGATCATCAGAAAAATGAGCTCTACAAATAAGCAATTGGGACAGGTTGTATAGAAATAGGTCAAGTACTTCCTAAACATCTACAAATACTTTGGAAATTCTGAATATAATTCTACAGCTATTCTCTGAGTATTATGGTTTGGTTTGGTTGGTTTCTTTGTTTAATAGCATATCAACTCTTTTTAGGTTATTTAATGCCAAAGCCATTCTCCTAGAAGAACAGTAGTGGTACTATTTAACCCATAGCTGGGAGGATAAGTGGGTTCATACCTTTCCCAAGGGTATTTGCCTGAAAGTGAACGTAATAGCGCGACTGGAGTACGAACTCGCTTACTACGATTCTGCAGTCCATCGCTTTTACCATTACACCACGAGGACACCCCCCCTCTGAGTATTATGGATAGATGGCTAATCTCTTGATCGTATGATCACTGTGCATGAATAAATATAAAAACAGACCAAATACTTTTTACAAATTAAGATTGACTTAAAAAAAATATTGCAGCTATTGTTCAGGTAATATGGATTGGAGGTTGATCCCGAGAAGCTTGAGCTCAGTGGGCAATCAGGATGAATTATATAGAAACAAAAATACTTTCTAACAGTGCCAAAGGATTTTATGGGAGGATGCTGAAATATGTATATGCTATGCCACATTCAAACCAAAGTTCAGTACACATTATTTTTCAAGTTTCAAATCTTATTAAAAAAATCAAAATTTTGGTTTAGCCAATAATTTTTCAGTACTTTTTCTGATTGGAATGCAGGTAAAATCTGAGATTTCAAAGACTGATACTTTTTTTTTCAGGGTGAACAGTTTCTCTTCACCTGAAAGATTGCTATAACACAATTATTTGACATTCAGTGCACTAAGCTTAGCTTAATAGATACCAGTACAATGCAAAGCAGAATATTGCTTACCTTCAATAATCGAATAAGAACTAGTTTCAGTATATTTTAACATTGATTTTTTATTATCATATTGATTAGATTTTTTTTTAAATGAGAAAATCTGATTGTAAATACCAAGAGGTTTGAAAGATTTGCACTAAATTAATGAAAAAAGATTTTTAAAAAAACCAAACCTGATTCAACATAGCAGTTAAGGAACTTCTATCTTAAGAATTGTTGAAAAACAAAAAAAAACCTTACATCTTATAGTCACAGACCTTTGGAGCTGATCTTAATCTTATTGGGCTTCCATAGATATTTCAGATCTGATTCATCAAGTTTCCAATAAGAAAGCAACAGACGTTTTGTTGGTATTTGTTATTGTGATTTCTAATGTTTTCAGTTTTCTTTTTCAGGTTCTGACTTTTCATCCAAATAATCAACCACAACGAAAGCTTACTGGGACAAACAAGTCTGACTGGACTTGTATACGATTCCTATATGCCGAAATATTATTCTTTGGTGAGTACACATTCTCTCTCTCTCTCTCTCTCTCTCTCTCGCTGTTATTTCTTGGTCATATATATATATACACACACACACACACACACACACACACACACACACACACACACAAATGAAAGACTTTTGTCCAAAGAACAAGTCTATTATTTCTTGCTCATAATTAAAGGTAGGGAATAGCATTAGTCATATACTTTACCAATAAGAAAAATGTATACCTTGCACAATTACAAATAAATAGTCTGAGTTTCTATAAAATGTTTCAATTTGCACAGTCACATTTACATTGTGAAATCATTAGTCTAAAAAAAAAAAGGAAATATAGAAGAATCTTAAAAGTTGCTAAAACTTTTTATCTACCTTTTTTCAGAACAATTTTCTTGAATTAATGTAAGGAAAAAAAAATTACTCCCAATAGATTTCTATGCAAGATGGCATAGATTTTATTGAAATTACTAGAGTTTAAAAAAAAAAGATCACAAAATTTAAATCAGTAACACTGATATTGTGCTATTACACACACTCAATTTCATTCCTTTAATGTTAAAACTCTACTCTGTCATTCTCGACCATAGAATATGCTGACTGCACTTCTGCATGGAAGTAAGATCCCTACCCCTGATAAGGCCACCTGTTGGCCATGGGTGGCAACTCATAATACTTTAGGATGGAATCCTGACGGCTGATTGCCCAGTTGGCTGAAGCTGTAGAATACACTGACTGCATCTCTGTTGAGGGGTAAGACTCCTCCAATGAGTGTCCTGGAAAGGACACTAAACAATCTGATGGTGAGGTTTCAGTAATGCTGGAGCTTTGGGTAGTGTAGAGTACTCCTTCATTGCCATTACTTCCAGGTTCACTCTGGTCTGGAGTGGTAGCACCGGATAGGATCCTATATATGGGTCAAATAGAACTAAACTGTATAATTACGCTAAACTGAATTGTTTGAAATTAATTGTCTTTGACGTTTGAAGTGCGTACTTATGCTAAACTGAATTGTTTGAAAAAGAACTGTTTTGAGATTTAACTCTGTGTAAACAAAAAACTGTTCTTATATTAAACTGAATTGTTTGAAATAGAACTGTTTATTTGTATAAAACATTGATTTGGCATTAAATAACCTATAATGGTTGATATGCTATAAAACCAAACCAAACCTGATGGCTGGGCAGGCCTTGACCCAGCAACTGAGTTTTTTAGTGATTTGCAATACACCATTTTGGCTCTTACTTGGCTAGACAGGTGGTTAGAGAGACCCAATCTGATCAATTAGCTGATTATGTCAAGCTCTAGCTCCTTTATGATGAAGTTCCGATCATATTCTACAAATTGCTGTTATAACAAATAAACACCCAAGTTTTTGACCACTGTTTAACTTTAAGGTTTTGGTTACTGAAAGTCTGAAATTAGTAGGGGCTCAAAATCTCCCCTCCCAGCATGAGTGTGCTGATATATGTATCCCTGTCTCAACCAAGGCAAATGAGTTTCCTCCTGGGTAAATTCCCAACAAAAATTGGACTCCATGGTGGTTCTTCAGATAATGATGTGGAAATATTTTTGCCAAGATTCATAATCATTAAATCTACTAACAACTACAAGCCTATCATCCTTCATAATCAAAGAGTAATGTAAGGCAACTTAAACCTCAAATCTGTTTTAAAAATATCAAGAAATGAAACTCTACTCATAGAGGTAGGAAAGAAAAAAACAAGCCGACTTTCTGCTCAAAATAACTAAATTCTGTAACATTCTGGTCAAAACATACCCTCACAAATCCCTAAACGTAAGAGGTAATTTACAAAGCTCTTTGCTTCAATGTGGCACAAGGCCAAATGAATGGGGCACCCAATGATACTCGAACTCACTCGTGTAGGTTCGCTAGTCTAGCTTGCTAACCTTTACACCACCAGAGGTGCCCCCACTAAACGTAAGAGAATAGTAAGAAGTAAAGAATTATCATTGTTCATGATTGGTGAAATAAAAAGAGAACTGAAGAAAACAAAGGGTGATAAAAGTAAAAAGTGTTAATAAAAAGAGAAGTAAATAGACTAATGCATACATAATTACCTTTGATACACGAAAAATACCAGAAAGAATAAAAGTAGTCTACAGTATGGAGAGAGTGAAATAATACATACCAAACACACTCAGATACTATAAATGCCAGAAATATGACCACCACAAAGACAATTTTGTGGGGAAATGTAGTCGACACAAACCTGACCACTACACTAATGAATGTGAATTTCCTTATAAATGTGCCAATTGTGGTGGTGACGATCCAGTCTATGCAAGGTTTTGTGATGGTCAGAGACTAGAAAAAAAATTCTGATAATAAAACATAAAAACAAAAAATTCCTTACCATGAAACACAGAAAATGGTAGCAGTGTCTAAGATTCTATTCCTATTGATTAAGCAATTGTATTTATGGAAAACATTCTAAGAAATAGATGACAAATTCTAAGTTATGTACTATCAAACAGTGAAGTTGGAATCTTCAACTAGTATCATTGGTATGATGCTAAACTGCATCTGGTAATGTGGCTCCAGTACTTATGCTCTGGGAAAGTGTGGAGTACCCTTCATTGCCTTAACTCCGAGATCCAATCTGACCTGGAGTTGTAGTGCTTGTTAGGGTCTTATCTTATGGATCAAAATATCTGTTTAAAAATATTCCTATTCAATAGGACCGTGTGCAAAAAAAACCCCAACTACATAAAAAATGTAAATATGAACATACAATGAAGGTGATTCCCAAGCCTCTTGGAAATAAAATAAGTCTAGACAGATAAATATCTTTCAATGATATCTATTGTTTTTATTATTTTTCTTTTAATACTTTTCATATTCTTAGACAAATAAAGAAGTCAAATTTATTTTACTTGCAATGTATGCAAAAAGTATCTAAAAATGAAAGTTTATAAAAACACTAAGATTATAATTTGCCAGATTTCATCCTTAAAACATGAATGCTGTGCTATTTATATATATATATATATATATATATATATATATATATATATATATATATAATCTTAACTGGTAATGTAGCATTATAGGGCATTTAGATAAATTTTAGTTCCCATATATCTATGGGAACTTCTTTATTTATTTTCCCCCCACCAATGGAGCAGAGATGGTTGGTTGGTTGGGTTTTATGGCATATCAACCTTTGTTGGTTATTTAACACTAAATCCATTTTTATACAAATAGTCAGTTCTATTTCAAACAATTCTGTTTAGCACAAGTACACGGTTTAATTGTCAAACACTTTTCTATTTCAAGGTATTCAGTTTAGTCAAACAGTTCTAATTCAAACAATTCAGTTTAGCATAAGTATGCAGTTCAGTTCTATTTAACGCATAGATAGGGCCCTATCAGAAGCTACCATTCCAAGCCAGTGTGGACCTGCATTTCCCAAAGCCCCAGCATCACTGGAACCTCATCATCAGATTAGTTAGTGTCATATCCAGGACACTCATTGGAGGGGATCTTACCTCTCTGCAGAGGTGCAGTCAGTGTATTCTACAGCCCCAGCTGACTGAGCAATACAGAGTTAAATGTCAAAACAGTTTTATTTCAGATAATTCAGTTTAGCATAAGTACACAGTTTAGTGGTCAATACAGTTCTATTTTAAACAATTCAGTTTAGCATAAATACACAGTTTAAATGCAAAAAACAGTAAAGTCAAGAAACCACGGTTTAGTTCTATTCAAGCCATAGATAGGACCCTTATAAGGTGCTACCACTCTGGGCCAGAGTGGACCTGGGAGGGATGGCAATAAAGGAGTACTCTGCATTCCCCAAAGCTCTAGCATTACTGGAACCTCACCATCAGATTGTTTAGTGTCCTTTCCAGGACACTCGTTGGCAGGTGTTACCCCTCTGCAGAGAAGCAGTCAGTGTATTCTACAACCCCAGCTGACTAGGCAAAGGAGAGATTGGATTGGTATAAAATATTATGTCAAATCAAGAGTAAAGGTGCTAGTGTCTGCATGAGGGTAGAATATTGGTACAGGTGGTTTTATTGGTTGAACAAAATGACCCATGACTCTAAGTAAGCATGAAGTTATCCACATGAAAAAAAAACAACAAAGAAACAGAAAATGACCATGCACTTCATGTTTCTTTAAAGTTGTGAAACTGTCTTGAAGATTCTAGAGAATTCTATCACCTTGGTGATGGATATAACAGCCAGTTCTATCTCTGAAGAAAAGTAGGCTCTTGCCAGCAGAGTAGAGTTTTGACCTATGTGTTGAGTTGAGTAATTCCAAAGTTAGAATTTTTACCTGCTAAATTTGAGAAATTGAGAAGTTATCATTTCTACCACTGAAAGTTTAGTAAGTTCCTTCTCTCTATCTCTCCCACCTTATTGATGAAGACTGTGAATTGTATCAAAGAAATAACTCACTGATATAGTGAACCTTGTGTCAGGAATCAGCAAGACAAAAAATCAGCATCATCGAAAAGAGACAACTGGTTGCAAGGAAGAATACAGTGGGGTGACTCTGACTGCAAGTAAAGCCAATATAATAATCTCCTCTGTGCCTCCACATTTCCAGAACCCACTTCAATAGCAATAACATCACAGCAAAGCAAAGTATTTTCCCATCTTTATAACAGCCATAAAACTCTACACCTAACTTAGAAACAGTTCAAATTCTAACTTGGCTAGTTGCTACAGTTTTTCAAAATCAATCCTGCTAGGCATAAGAAGTTCATGATAGGCTCTTTCATTAAAATGTAAGAGAATATTCAAATATTCTTGGTTCAGTCAAAAATCAAAATGTAATTTATTGCAAGTTAATTTGTTCTGAATAGAATGAAATGGAAAAAAAAATGTAAACTTTGTATAATCCCTTAAGAGGTTAATTTCAAACAATGACATACTGGCTTTTTTTTTTCTCTCTTACTAGTCAAAAGAAATTTAGCAAGATGACCTTAGGTTAATTATTTTGTTTAGTTTTCTTTTAAATATTTTTCCAAGTTATCAATTCTTGTAATTCTCTCTTTCTAATTTAATTTACAAATGATATTTCCTGCATTTACTTGAATCTGTTTATTATTTGTAAGACTGATCATTTTCAGAAAATTCCAAGACATCTTAATAGGAAGTTCCTATGTTATAGTGGCTTACTTGCTGAACTGTAACATTGTAGTTAGTGAGTGCAAACTCCAGTTGTGCAATTACATTCACCCTTGGGAGAGATATGAGCCCTCTTATTCCCTCAGCTATGGGTGGAATAGTATCGCTGCTATTTTTCTACAAGGATGGCTTTGGCTTTAAATAACCCATGAAGCTCAATATACTGTTAATCAAACCAAGTATTTATGTCTCAGCACACCAAAAGGTTCCACTCAAACAGTTTATTCACACAAACAGTTGAAATGGAGAACACGTTCTGTCATGAGTAGTAATTTACTAAGCATTTGGCTCAGATATGGCACAAGGCTGTATGAATGGGGCATCCAGTGAGACTTGAACTCACTTGTGAAGGTTTGCTAGTCTAGCTTGCTAACCATTACACCACCCAAGGTACCCATATTCTCACATAAGTATTTTTCAACAACACATGACCTTGATCTCTTTAAGTCCAAGGTCAATAAGTATTTTGTTACCTTTTAGAGGTCTGAGTCACTCTTCTATCTATCCATTCATCCATATTCCTACCCATAGTCATCTTCCACTCTCTACTAATTCTTCCTATTCAGTTACCACATCTTGTTAGCATATCATCATAACCCTTTGTTTAGTAATGGCCAGTCTGACCTTGCTTAAGCTGCTGACATGTAAAATAAACAAATGGTACATTTTTGGAGTCTTAAAACTACAATGACCTTAAAATAAGTGCTAATGAAAGTAGATGAAGCAATGTTTTATGTAATTATCTCAAAAAATAATTGGAATATCAAATATTCTCTCTTAAAATATAAAGTTAATATCAGAATTATTTAATTCAAACATTTTGTCTCGCATCTTTTTTCTGATCATCCTTCATTATTTCTGCTTGTAATATAAATATTTTGATAAAACAGATTTGAATAGCTGTCAACCTAATTCCATTTCCATTACTCCCAGGTCTACTCTTGCCTGGGTGAGAATACCTTTTATGGTCTTACTTGTGGATTAAGTAGATCTGTTTAAAAAAATATTTGTATTCAATAAGACTGTGACCAAAATAAATAAATAACATTACAAAATAGCTACACAAAATGTAATTATGAATGTGTAATGAATAGTCTAGGCATAAAATAACCCTAAACAATTTGACATGTCTTTAAAATCAATCAATCTTACCCAAACTTTATTCCTTTATCTGTTTCACTTTTTTGATGAGGCTTGTTGAATATTAGCACCTTTTATAAACATGCCATTTTTAAGCTAATCGAATTGCAGAGAAATAATTGTGTTTCTATATTATCATGTATTCATTGATCAAAAAAATTCATAAGAATGCTAAATGTTAATGATTAATGAACACTTCAGTCAAATGAATCAATCAATAATGATTGCAGCTAACAGACATATAGATACAAGAAAAAAAATGAAGTTCCCAACAACCAAAAATTTTTGGCATTAATTCTTTAGCTCCTGTACAATACAGTACAGTACATCATTGTCAGTACAATTATCCTGTAGATAAAACTGCTGGATTAATACTGTTCAAATATTAATCATTTTCAAATTGTTGAAGCAAGGTGCCCATGGTGTAATGGTTATTGTCATAGGAATTGGACACGGCGACACAAGTTCAAATTCTGGACGAGATTGATTGCATTTCACATAGCACTAATACCCTTGGGAAAGGTATGAATCCAATTATTCTCCCTCCAGCTATGGGCAAATAGTAGGGCAGACTAGGTTCTTCAGCCTGAATTCAGACCTGTTAAACTCCGCTTTAAAACCGACCTTGTGTTATATCCTGCCCGAGAGGAGGGGTTGGTAAATAGGATTTTCAAGTTGTTGAGAGAAACTACAGAAATTGCACATGAAATGACCTGGCCATGGCTCTGAAAAGGAAGCATGAAGAAACTGAATCTCTATTAAAAGCTGCACAAAGTAATGCCATAAGAACCTATTACACCAAAGCAAAAATTGATATCAGACAGAAGAACAGCAAGTGTAGGTGACAGATGAAATGGTTGATCACATAATATGCAAATGCAACAAACTGGCACAAAAGGAATATGACTGGGTAGGAAAGATGATACAGTGGGAATTGGTTTGGTTTCTTTGTTTAATGGCATATCAACCTTTGTAAATTATTTAATGCCAAAGCTATTCTCCTAGAAGAACAGTAGTGGTACTATTTAGCCCATAGCTGGGAGGATAAGGGGGTTCATACCTTTCCCAAGGGTATTTTCCTGAAAGTGAACGTAATAGCGTGACTGGAATACAAACTCACTTACTACGATTCCGCAGTCCATCACTTTAACCATTACACCACGAGGACACCCCACAGTGGGAATTGTGCAAGAGATTAAAATTTGACCATGCTGACAAATGGTAAATGCACAAATCAGAATCTGTCCTTTAAAATAAGACCCATAAAATTCTTTGGGATTTTGAGATAGAAACAGATCACCCAATCTTGGCAAGAAGAAAAACAGATCATAGAGTGAAAATAAAAGAAAATGAAAAATACTTGGATCTTGCCTGAGAGCTGAAAAAGCTGTGGAACATGCTGGTGGTGATATCATTTGTAGTTGGTGTGCTTGAAATAGCCCTCAAAGGCCTGAAGAAGAGACTGAAGGAATTGGAGATCAAAGGAAGAATTAACACCAACCACACCACAGTATTTTTTAGATCAACTTTGAAGAGTGCCGGAAACCTGAGTAGACTTGTTGTCACTTGATCTTCAGTGAAAAACGACCAATCAAAACTGGTATGAAAAACTTGCAAGGAGTAGAATAATGGTATTATACACAATTTTTAACAAATCACCTATTTTTCTCTTGATCTTCAAAGTCCTTATTGCCCAATCAGCTGAGGCTGTGGAATACACTGACTGCTTCTTTGCAGAAGGATAAGACCCCCTGCCACCAATGAGTGTCCTGGAAAGGACACTAAACAATCTGATAGTGATGTTCCAGTAATGCTGGAGCTTTGGGGAATGTGGAGTACCTCTTCATTGCCATCACTCCCAGGTCCACTCCGGCCTGGAACGGTAGCACCTGATAGAGTCCTATCTATGGGTCAAATAGAAATAAACTGTGTACTTATGGTAAACTGGATTGTTTGAAAAAGAACTGTTTTTGACATTGAAACTGTATTTATGCTAAACTGAATTGTTTGAAATAGAAGTGTTTGGCTAAATTGAATAGCTTGAAATAGACATGTTTTCAACAATTAAACTGTGTACTTATGCTAAACTGAATTGTTTGAAATGAAACTGTTTATTTGTATAAGAATGGATTTGGCAATAAATAACTTAAAAAGGTTTATATACCATAAAACCCAAATAAACAAAGTCCTTATTTGAGAACTCTTTACAGGAAGTTAAGAGTCAAATGTAGACAATTATGTACAAAAGCCGGTAGTTACCTTTTTATTTTCTTTACATACTCACTTTTAAGAATCTTGTATTTATTTATTTGTTATGCTTCCTTGGGCATCTCCAATATTACAATATTCTATATGAGGTCTTATTAGGGTTTTATATATATCTAAAAACAATATTTGGTTCCCTTGAAATAATTTTTCTTATCATCCTGCTAATCATTCCATTTGCTCTTGATACAATAGATAAAATATTATTGTCAGCTTTAAATATATCATCAAAACCATCTCCTAGATTACATTCTTCAATTACTTTTTTTGATTTTCCTGTTGTTTAATTTGTATGTTTTTGGATCCAATATGTAGTACTTTACATTTTTCCATGTATTGCTCTCTTAATATCACCATATTTCGATTAGACTTTAAATAAAGATATAATTTCCTATCAATTACCTAGAATTGCTAAAAATGGTAATAGTTAAAATGTTTTGATGAAATATTCCTGATATATATTTCAGCAAGATTCTGTGAACATTACATAAGTACATAACAAAAAGAGTGTTTTACTTAATGAAAAATTCCAAATTTGTTTTTGAGATCCTCTTTCTATGCACTATTTCTTGTTTATTTATCTTTTTTTTTAATATGTATTCATTTTTCATTGCTTACTCATGAACATCTAACATAGCTGACCATGTAAAAAAAAAACAATATATCTTCATCCATATCACCATTTATGAATAAAAACAATTTTTGTACTTTATATTAAGTCTCTATCATACCTTATTAGGCCAGAAATGGTATAGTTTGTCATATGATGACCTCCAATGATCTCAAATCACCTTGGACATCAAATATTTGAGTGAAAAGTCACCAAATCCATTTTCCATGCTGTTAACTGCTTGGCCACTAATGGATTTCATGATTTGTAACTAAATAATAATAATAAAACCATCGAGGCACACATACATACACATAGTCTATTTGCTCTTAAAATTTGTGCAAGATTATTATCATTATTATTCATTTTTGACTGGTCTTTCATTTTATTTTTGTTACTTGTTTCTACCAAGTAGAATTAGTGAATATAATGGTCTTAAATTGACTAAAGTTCTTAGAGGAAGCATTGTAAATACTATTTAATTGTGGTCAATGTTTCTTTCATCTTCATGGGAACTCCTCAGTTAAAGGAAGCAGATGGGTTGTTTTATGCAAAAATTTATATAGATATTGGAACACTAATTTCTTATAATTTTCTCCACTATTCCACAATAAGTTTGGTGAGGGTAGACACCCACACACACACACACACATACCTATTTGTTCATTTTATATATGTTGCATTTTATTGCAACTTACATGTCACTAGTCCATGGTCTCTGAATAGAAAGCAGGGAGTTGTGTGTGTTAAAGAAAAAAGGCCGCTGAAATTAGAATTTGTTTTGTTTCTTTGTTTAATGGCATATGAACCTTCATGGGTAATTAAATGCCAAAGCTATCCTTGTAAAAGAATCATAGTGATACTATTTAACCCATAGCTAGAGGGATAAGGAGGTGCATCCCTTTCCCAAGGACATAAGTCTAAAAGTGAACATAGTAGCACAACTGGAGTTTGAACTCACTTCCTTCAAGTCTGCAGTGCAGCATTTTAGCCTTTATGCCATGGGGACTTCCCTGGCTGAAATTAACATGAAAGAAATACCAATCAAAAGTTGTAAATAATAACATTGCTTCTTATAAGAAATTAAAAGGTCTATTAGTGGTAGATTAGTCAAGTAGGCTTGGTATAAATAAAAGTAACAAAGTAGTAGATAATTTATTATAAGTAATGCTATAAGTAGATTAAGAAGCTTAGCTTAAAGTAATTGCTGATATAAGTTAAGGATTGGATATATCACATGAATTAATATAATTAACATTCATTGTTGATGTATATTAATAAAATTCTTTGTTAATTTATGTTCTGATTTTAGCTTGATTCTTTAGCTGATGTAGATGTAAATAAGGGAAGTCCTTATGATGTAATGGCTAAAATACTGGACTGCAGCCTCAAAGCAAGAGTTTGAACTTCAGTCACACTATTACATTCACTTTCAGATTTTGCATTTTCTGTACTGTCTGAAGCAAAAAAAAAGTTCCTCTAAGAATTAAAAGTTTAATATAAATGTTCAGATATGTTAATTTTCACCCTTCCCTGTGAATTAAAACCAATCACAGTCTGTCTTTAAACATAAGAAGCTATTGCTTTTTTTGTTTTTTTAACATTAGTTTTGAACTTTGGTCTTTGGGAATTTGTATTGTGGGAGTGCTTTGTTTTTATCATGCAGGGTTTTCGGACTATTGTTATCATCTTTATTGTTATATTCACAACATTTCAGTCGATGTGTCCTCCAGCCTTTTTGAGTATTTCTTGTTGAACTCTGGAGCCTACACAGAACTTCGAACTACATCCTTTATTCAATCCACAGGAGTCACTTTCTATGATTCTGTTAACCATAACTGGGTACAAGAGTTAAGTATTCCTGTATTGTTATTTGCCTGCAGTCAGGATCGAACATGCAACCTCCATATGATTGTCCCTTAGAAGCTTAGGGAACCAATGTCTATAACCATTACACCATGTGTCCTGCTGTTGTGAATATTACAATAAAGATGAAGATAAGAAATGGACATGGCGACACAAGTTCAAATCCTGGCCGAGACTGATTGCATTTCACATAGCACTAATACCCATGGGAAAGGTATGAATCCAATTATTCTCCCTCCAGCTATGGGCAAATCGTAGGGCAGATTAGGTTCTTCAGCCTTGGTGAGGCAACTAGTCTAGGAGAACGAAAACTCTGAATTCAAACCTGGTAAACTCCGCTTAAAAATTGACCATGTGTCATATCCTGCCCGAGCGGAGGGGTTGGGTAAATATGAATAAAGATGAAGACAATTGTTTGAAATCCCTAAAAGATAAAAATCATCAAGCTTTGTCTCAGAAATTCAGATAACTGAGTGCTTTGTTGTTATGGATTGGATTTTTTTTACTTGTGTTGCCAGTTTTGATCTTTGAATTTATCACTGCCTTCAGAGATTTTTTATTTTTTATCATGCAATACCAAATTCTAACACTTTTACATCCCTGGATTTTCAACTTCAGATCTGAACTCCCTTTATTGATATTTTAATATAAGTTGTTGAATTTTTCTATTATTTCAGTTGTTTTAAACAAAGTATCTGCTTAATTTTTACTTATTTATTTTCTTATATAAGAACTATACCAAGAAAGGAGGTGTTATGGGTATGACACTAAATTGCATCTGTTGCGTTCTGGTAAGTGAACGCTTGTAATATTAAATAAAGGACAAACCATGATATGAGAGGAAATAGAGATATATTCTCAGGAAAAAGTATATACAATAGAGAGACTATTAGTAGACAAGAACATAGGATAGTGAATACAGAATAAAGATATTGTCCAATGATAGTATTGGCTTCCATTATTATGGTAGCAAGTAAGGTGGTTTAGTGCGATCTCCAGTCTCCAACGCTCTTATATTATTCCTATAAGAAGTTGCTCTTCACCTTCTAGTCTTCCCTGGTATTAGTAACTACTGCTATATATGGCAGATTCACTAGTTCATTGTGTGGAAAAAGGTGGTTGATACCCAACAGCATCTAATAGTGAGGCTCCAGTTCTGGGAAGCTTGGGAGGTTAGAGTACAACTTTATTGCCATTACTCCCATGTTCCTTCTGACCTAGAGTGTAGAATCTATGAGGTCTCATCTATGGTTCAAATAGATCTTTATAAAAATTATTCTTACTCAATAGAATAATGAGAAAAAAAAACCTTTTAGGAAACTTCTACACCAAAAATGTAGATAGAAACATTCAATGAAGGCAATACCCTAACATCTTGGCATGAAATAACCCTAGACATGCCATGAACATCGATGAATCATTCATGTACTAGGGTGGATCAATAAGTTCATAGCCTGAAACAGATTTCTGCAGAACTCTGATCTGAAATTTTCATTCTATAATGTTTGATCTATATTATGACCCCGAAAGGTTCCATTGCTTTATTTACTGGATGTTTACAAAAATTATTATATATGTTTTAGATGTGGCCAATTATTCTGTCTCATGTGGCAAAAGGATATATTGCCACAATCATCAGACAGGACAAGATTAACAATCTGAATAAGTGTCTATGTAAGTTTATGTAATCTTAACCTCATTTATCCTTGCTTACTCCTTCAGGTTGAAACTATTTATCAGCAGAATTTTGTTTGCTTTGATATATATGATAATATATTAGTAAGTATGAAACATGATACAGTCACAAGCTGAATTTTGAGAAATTTTCACTTTATAATGTCCAACCTATGTAATTAATGTATTTACTCAACCGCTCTGCCCAGAGCAGGATTCAACACTTAATTTTTAAGTAGAATACACCAACTGCACCTCCACAGAGGGGTAATACCACCCCCATGAGTGTCCTGGATATGACACTAAACAATCTGATGGTGAGTTTCCAGTAATACTGGAACTTTTGGGAATGCGGAGTACCCCTTTATTGCCATCGCTCCCAGGTCCACTCTGATAGGGCCCTACCTATGGGTTAAATAGAACTAACTGCATACTTATGCTAAACTGAATTGTTTAAATTAGAACTGTTTGACTAAACTGAATAGCTTGAAATAGACATGTTTTTTTATAATTAAACTGTACTTACATTTAAACTGCGTACTTATCCTAAACTGAATTGTTTGAAATCGAACTATTTTCATAAAAATAGATTCAGCGTTAAATAACCTACAAAGGTTGATATGCCATAAAACCCAACCAACCAACCAATCAATTTTTAAGTGGTGTACAGCTGGTTTGAATCAAGAGATTTCTTTCTCCTAGACTAGTTGCCAACACAACACAACCCTGTTTGCCCAACTGTTTACCTATAGCTGGGGGCAACATGATTAATATTCTCCTCTGAATTATACACATTTTACAAGGAGCATTTACTGGGTAATATTTTTTAAATTTTTTTTTTCTAGAAGAAGAAAGGGGTCTTTTTCACCATTAGGCTATGAACTTATTGATTTACTTTTATATATAACATTTCAAAACTCACATTACAAAAATCTATTACCCGATGGAAAATTTTAAAAAATAGTCTTCCACACCATTTCCTCTTCTGACACATCATTATTTGTTTCCTTTTTCTCAAGGCCAAACATTTTGTGTGGCTGAAGGTTTCTTTTAAGTGAAGTCTTTTAATGCTTGACTTCTTCCTTATCAGTCATTAAGATTTGTCTGAATAAACCATGAAGCGCCCTCTGGCTGTCAAGATTATTTTACAGAACACCACATCAAGAACAGCATAGAGAGCTCATCTGATTTTAATTATTCTACTTTGTCTTAAATTCCAAGGAGTGTTCTGAAAGTAATTCTTCCTATTTATTTCCAGTGAAACAAAATAACATGCAAAGAGCACATAACATTGAATAGAAGTTTTCAGCTATAAAAAAAAATGCTATTTTTCTACTTAGTTACCACCATTGGCAATGCATTTTCACTAGAGATGAACAACAGCTTGCATGTCACGCTCTTAAAAAATCTGCACCAGCAGAGACAACTCACTTTTTTACAGTGGCAATGTCAATATGGTTGCCAGGAAAATGTTGTTTGGGTAGTCCACCTTTCATTAGCCTGACTCACATGGATGAGCTACTGAGGGAAACTTCATTTAAGAGCTGACAACTATCACCACTACTGAAATGTATTACCCATTGTCTAACAATATTATAACATATATATTGAAATGATAGATTGTGGTGAATCTAATAAGATGGTAAAAATAAGTGGAAAGATGGATAAATCAAACAATTACAAAGGTTTAGTAGTATTGATATTTCATTCTTTTATTCCAAGAACTTCTTCAGAAAAAATGTTTTATCTGAAGAACCTTTGGTAAGTTTTGATTTATCCATCTTTCCACTTATTTTCATCATATATATATATATATATATATACTCACATATACATTAACACAATAAAACAATAAATGTGTAATATATTAGGATATATATGTACATAACATAGTGATATAGGATAGGATATAACAATGAAATAGGAGATATATATATGAGACAACATCAGTTTGAAGAATATCATCCTCACTCCACCTCCAGGCCAGGCCAGGCCAGGCCTACATCAAACCAAACATCTTTATCAAAGGTACATGACTGGATGTGGTTGATTGCTTTATACACTTGCGCAGCACTCTTTCTAGAGATGGATCCATTTATTCTGAAAAAATACAAGGATAAAAAAAAACTGCGAGGACTTCAGAAAGCTCGAAAGTTGCATGTGGTCTAATAGAGGTATCACCATCAAAGTCAGGCTTTGAAATGTGTGTTTTATCTGTCCTTTTATGTTATTCAGAGACATGGACTGCGTATCTTCATCATATCAAAACCTTAGAAAGATTCTATCAAGCCAAGAGGGTCATAAACATCAAACAGTAGTCTCTAACATCAGACACAATTGTTCTTCAGTCAGTCGTTACATCCAGTATTGAGTCACTCACACTCCCAAATTGAGGAGATAACCTTCTTCTGCAAAGAAGTAGCAGTCACTAACATATATTCACACAAACATTAACAAATTCTGTGAATTAGGCACCTTACCTGGATGGAGGATATTAGGCTACCAAAGCAGCTGTTCTATAAAGAGTTGCAACATGGTAGATGTCCAAGACATAAATCTCAGAAATGTTTTTAAAGAATGTTGTCAAAAACAGCCGCAGGATTGACACTGGAGACTAGGAACAGGTGACTGTAAATTGATCAGCATAGAAGAAAGGCATCTACAAAAGCCGTAAACCAATTGAAGCATGGTGAATAGAAAACTCCAGAATGAAACTTGGCTACTTGGTTGGGGCAGTAGAATACACTGACTGCACTTCTGCAGAGGGGTAAGCCCCTCCTTCACAATAAGTGTTCTGGATATGACTCTAAACAATCTAATGGTAAGGTTCCAGTAATGCTGGAGCTTTGGGGAATGCAGAGTACTCCTTCATTGCCATTGCTCTCAGATCCTCTCTGGCCTGCAATGATAGCACCTGGTAGGGCCCTATCTATGGGTTAAATAGAACTAACTGCATACTTATGCTAAACTGAATTGTTTGAATTAGAACTGTTTGACTAAGTTGAATAGCTTGAAATAGAAATGTTTTTGACAATTAAACTGTGTACTCATGCTAAACAGAATTGTTTGAAATAGAACTGATTATTTGTATAAAAATGGATTTGGCGTTAAATAGTCTACAAAGGTTGATATGCCATAAAATCCAACCAACCAGTATGAAACAAGCATTTTGGAAACAGGACTTGACCCTTTGGCCTCTGACACTTTACAGCCAGAACATATTTGTAACATTAATTAAATTTCAAACAATTCAGTTTAGTATAAGTATAGTTTACACAGTTGAATGTCAAAACAGTTCAGTTAAATGTCAAAGCCAGTTCTATTTCAAACAATTCAGTTTATCATAAGTTCACAGTTTAGTGCTATTTGACCCATAGATAGGACCCTACCAGGTGCTACCACTCCAGGCCAGAGTGGACTTAGGAGCCATAGCAATGAAGGAGTACTCCACATTACCCAAAGCTCAAGTACTACTGGAACTTCATCATCAGATTGTTTAGGGTCATATACAGGACACTCGTTGGGGTGAGGGAGTCTTACCACTCTCCAAAGATGCAGTCAGTGTATTCTACACCCTCAGTCGACTTTGCTGTGGCAAATATTGTACTTCCTTATAGTAAAATGAACTTTTGAAGAATATCCGTTGCCATTTTCTAAAATAATAAAATAAAAGAATACTTTGCATTTGAATGAATAGGTGAAATCTTTCAACTACAAATAAGGACACATTTTCAATTCTTAGCTAACTCCTCTCTCCCCCTTTCTCTCTCTCACTGGTGTTCATAAAATCCATTTTGTCCTATCATGAACTGGATATTTCTACTAGCGTCTGTGCATATATGAATATATAATTATATATATTTATGCAACCCCTTCATATAAGTAGGATGTGATGTAATGTCAAGTTTTTAAAGTAGAGTTTAACATATTTGAATTCATACTTTTCCTTCTTCTTGACTGGTTGCCACACCAAGATAAATGAGTCCAGTCTACTCTACAATTTACCCATAGCTGGAAGGAGAATACCCTGATTCATACCTTTACCAAGAGTATTAGTGCTATGTAAAATGCAAACAGCTTTATCTAGGATTTGAATTTGGGTCACTGTGTCCATTTCCTACTAGGATAGCCATTACACCAGAGTGCCTCCATATATATATATATATATATATATATGTTATGATTATTATAATAATAATTATAATAAATAAATGAACATTAGTTTTTATATATATTTAATAGCATGGTTGCTTATCTGTGACCAAAGGTTTCATGCCGTCTGATGACTGTCATCAGGTGGAGAAAGAAAGATATTTGAGAAATTAAAAAATTCAGTCTGGTGAATTTTTTACATTCAGATTTTTATGATTCGTTTTTTGTGTATATGTGTGTGTGTTAAATTTGCATATTACTGTGTGTGGTCATATTGGAGATTGTTAGTGTGTGTGTGTGTATATGATGGTACATGCGTCTCATGGCAGAATTGAGGTTGTCTCCTGGATATAGCTGTGGCAAAGTGTAGCAATGTCCTCAGTAGACAAGATTTGACCGAATAAAATATTTCTTTTCATATGTTTGTGCGTGTAGAAATTATTTTAACTAAGGAATGAATTATCATCTTTGCATTATGAAGAAAATAAACTTTTGATTTGTAAGTATAATAGGCTAAAATGTATGGTGGGTCTAGAAAGGTAAGAATAAGTGAGGTGGTGATATATTATGGAATATTATACAATATTATTATTTTTTGTTTTGTGTTAGATTGCAATGATAATTTGTATTAGCTATTTATGTTATGTTAATGTTATATCGCGTATATGTTATTTTAATCTATGATTGTATGTACATAAGGAATATAATGTATTAAGATATTTATAAAGAGTGTTTGTATTAGCTATGTCGAGTTAATCTTCTTTTTATGTATGTATTCGTGTGTGTGTGTGTGTGTGTGTGTGTGTGTGTATGTATGTGTGTATGTGTGTGTGTAGATTTTATCTAAGGAATGAATTATCATCATTGCATTATGAAGAAAATAAAGTTCTGATTTGTAAGCATAATAGGTATATATATATATAATGTGTGTGTGTGTGTGTGTGTGTGTGTGTGTGTGTGTGTGTGTGTGTGTGTGTGTGTGATAAAAATAAGTAAATATTTCAAGAATTTCCAGGAATAAAGAATGAAATATCACTACTACTAAACCCTTTTGAAGCATCTGATTTATCTATTTTTCTCCTTATTTTATCATCTTGTCGGCTTTACCACAATCTACCATTTCAATATATATATTATTTTGTACATTATGAGAAAATATTCCAGGAAATATAAAACTCTAAGATTAACTGATAAAGGGCCAATCAATCAATACTTAATTTGCAAATATTTTTAAAATTTAGAATGAGTCATATTTCATAAATAAACTTTCAGCATTCTGTTAAACAACATGAGTTTTCTCACTTTTTATAAGACTTTTTTCCAGGTTTGATAAGTCTGAAATAATAAAATGGACTACAAAAAGTAAGTAAAGTTGGCAACCGTAGTTGAGGGTGACCAGAAGACTCCCTTTTCAATAGCTACTACACCAAGGTGTAGGAGAGAGTGCTATTCCTTTCCCTGGATTATTCCACTTTACCCTTGATCCATACCTTATAATGCTGAGTGTTAAGCAAGGAGGCATCAAGTACCATTTTCTGAGTCTTTGGTATGACTTGAACTGGGATTGAACCCAGGTCTTCAGACCATTGGCAAACACCATAACCATCATGCCATAGTCTGGTTGACTACAAAAAATATATTTAAAATAAGGCTTTTGTATATTACTCTAGAAAAACTATCTGAGAAACTATTAAATTGTTCTTCTGGATAAACTGTAAAATTAACTGATGAAAAACGGTCAATTAAAGAACATTCTTGATTCTCTATTTCTGATTTTTTATTTTTCTTAAATGTCATAAATTATGAAGTGTTTTTTTTTTAATTATGATGCACAAAAGATGAGAAATTGGGAATGGATTTTCTATTTAGAAAAGTGATTAAATGTAAATATCAAATCTCTTTTCATATTGATCCTTTCCTTCTCCTTGGTTATCCTCATTTCTATAATTGAAAATGCATTCTTTAGTTAAAGAAAGAAAAGATGGTTACATTGAGAGAAAATGGGTGAGTCTCTCACCTGGATAAGGATTGAAATAAATGGAAAATGAACATATGCTGGTCAGGTGTGGTTGATAAGTGTTTATTCTCTCTTAGCAAAGGAGATGGAAACTACTTACTGGTCAGCATTGTGTTGTGTAGGTGAGGCAGGAAGTTCAGTTCATCTTATGATCTAAGTATAAAAATATTGTTGTGGTCAGTTTGTTTATTCTTTTACCACCCAACTTTTGTGGAAAGTTATTCAAGAGCAAAGACATTAAAGAGCTCAGTTTCTGTTTGTTTTTTTTTAACCGCTGTTTTTCATCTAAAAAGATTTGGGCTGGATTTATTTCTCAGTACCTGATGTGTCCCAAAAAGCGGATACAAATGGAACTGAGCTGTTTTTAGCACTGCCAAACAGGAAGGTTTAAATTGACCCTACATTGTCAGTGAATACCTTGTATCCACTACAGATGAGTAAGATTCCCACCAAGAGTGGCCTGGGTATGACACTAAACTGCATCTGGTGGAGAGGCTACAGTTCTGGAGTCATGGGAAATGTGGAATGCTCTTTATTGCCATTACTCACATGTCCAATCTGACCCAGTGTAGTAGAACCTGGTTTGGTTTTGTTGGGTTGGGTTTTATGGCATATCAATCATTGTAGGTTATTTAATGCCAAATTCTATTTATACATATATAACACATCAATGAATAAGTTCTGGGTCTAACTAATAAAACAACAACTTTTAGCCAAAATTCAACTTTATTCATCAACATAGTCTCCTTCTAAAGTGATACATTGATTCCAATGCTTCTCTAACAATTCAATGCTTTTTTTTGTAGAACAATTTGTCTTTAGCTTCAAAATAAACCTCAGTTTCCAATGTGCCTTTTTCATTGGAACCAAATCTCCTTCTTTGGAACATTTTTTTTAGGTCTGCAAATCACCAGTAGTCACTGAGGGCCAGATCTGGAGAATAGAGTGGGTGTGGAAGCAATTCAAACTGCAATTCATGTAGTTTTGTCATTGTTGTGATTGACTTGTGACACAGTGCATTGTCTAGGTGAAAGAGCACTTTTTTCTTCTTCATTTGTGGCCATTTTTTAGTGATTTCTCCCTTCAAACACACAACAATAATGCTATATAACATTTGCTATTGATGATTCTTCCTTTCTCAAAGTAATTGATGACCAAAATTCCTTGTGCATCCCAAAATATGTAGGACAAAACCTTGCCTGCTGATGTTTGCATCTTTGGTCACTTTGGACAGCTTTTACCTGCTGCTGTCCAGTCAGCTGACTACCGATTTGACTCCAAAGTGAAGTGGTGGATCCATTGTCACATATTTATGTAAAAAGTCTTTTGTTGCTTTGAAACAGTTACAGAAAACGCTGTGGAGTTTTTGGTGTGTTCTGGGACAACTGCTGAATTTGGGCAACCTGAGCATTCAGCTTCATTTGTGTCTGTATGACCGTGTTAAAAGTCAAAATATCACCTCTTAACTGTTGTTTTCAACAGAGCAGAGTCCAAATAACACTTATCAAAGTATTGCTTTGCTTGAACAGTATTTTTTCCCATGAAAGCAATGCTTTATTAACACAGGAAATTCAGATTTTTCCATTTTTTTTTTAAATTTGAAACAGTAACTACACTTAAATAACTGTAATTTGTAAACTAATAAACAGATTGGGTTCAAATTTTGACAAGTGTCATTTGAAGGATTGAATATATATGATTTGTAAACACATTTTGTTGATAACATTTTTAGATAAGCATATCCTCATTTTTTAAACACAGTTAAATGGTTTCAAGTATTTCTATCCAACACAATTCTATTCACTATTAATCATTTGTTCACACAAAGTTGAATGGTTTCAAGTATTGCTGTCTAACACTAACAATACAATTAAACATCAGTTATTTGTTTACACACTGTTAAATGATCAAACAGTTCAATTTTTAACAATTCAATTTAGCATTAGTCATTTGTTTCCACACAGTTTAAATATCAAACAATTCTGTTTGACCCATAGATAGGACTCTTTCAGGTTCTACCACTCCTGGCCAGATTGGACTTTGGAGCAATGACACTGAAGGGGTACTCCACATTCCATAAATCTATATAATGTGTGTGTGTGTGTGTGTGTTGCTTCTGTTTCCCTCCCTTCTATTCAATCTGTCTCTTTTTTTTTTTTTGCTTTGCCTCTGTCACTTTCTTTTGCTCTGCCAGTCTTTCTTTGTTTTGTCTTTCTCTTTGGCTCTCAGCCCAGTCAGCTGGGGCTGAAGATATACAGTCTGCATCTCTGCAGAGGGATAAGATGCCCCCAAACAAATGTCCTGGATATGATGCTAACAATCTGATGGTGAGGCTCCAATAATGCTGGAGCTTTGGGGTATGCGGAGTACCCCTTCATTACCATTGCTTCCAGGTCCACTCTAATCCAGAGTGGTAGAACCTGATTGGGTGTTATCTATGGGTAAAATAGAACTGTTAGACATGCAAACAAATGACTTATGCTAAATTGAATTGCTTGAAACAGAACTGTTTGAACATTTCACAGTGTGTAAACAAATGACTGATGTTTAATTAAATTATTAGTGATACATAGCAATACTTGGAACCATTTAACTGTGTGCAAACAAATAATTAATGCTGAATAGAATAATTAGTGTTAAATAGCAATACTTGTAACTACTTCACTGTCTGAAAATAAATGATTTATACTGAATAGAATAAGAGTTAGATAGCAATAATTGAAACCATTTAACTGTGTAGAAACAATAGCAATACTAACATGCAAACAAATTGTTCTTACTCATTTAAAAATGAAATTTCTAACAAACTAATTAATCTCTTACATATCATGTATATTTATTTAAATGCATGCAAACAAATGACGATTAAATTGTGACTGTTATATAGCAATAGAGTTGGCAACCTTAGTCGAGGATAACCCAAAAGCTCCCTTTTCAATAGCTACAGCACCAAGGGTGTAGGGAGGGCGTTACTCCATTCCCTGGATTGCTCCACTTTACCTTTGATCCATACCTAATAATGCTGTTAAGCAAGGTGGCATCAAGTACCATTTTTTGAGTCTTTGGTGTGATTCGACCCAAGATTGAACCACAATCTGCCAGACCATCGGTGAACACTTTACTCATTAGGCCAATGACCTGGTCTATTGGCCTAATGAGTAAAGTGTTCGCCGATGGTCTGGCAGACTGCGGTTCAATCTTGGGTCGAATCACACCAAAGACTCAAAAAATGGTACTTGATGCTGCCTTGTTTAACACTAAGCATTATAAGGTAAGGCTCAAGGGTAAAGTTGAGCAATCCAGGGAAAGGAGTAGCGCCCTCCCTTACACCTCGGTGTAGTAGCTATTGAAAAGGGAGCCTTTAGGTTACCCTCGACTAAGGTTGCCAACTTCACTTTTATATAACAATACTTGAAACCATTTGTGTGCAAAAAATGATTAATAGTAAATAGAATTATTTGTATCAGATAGAAATACTTGAAACCATTTACCAGTGTACAAAAAATGAGCTTAGGTTCATTTAAAAATGTTATCTACAAAATGTTTACAAATCATATATATTTGATATATAGGCATAAAGAGGATTTGGCATTAAATAACCAGAAGTGTTGATATGCCATAAAATCAAACCAAACCATCTCTTTTGCTCTGCTTGTCTTTCTTTTTCTCTTTCTTTTTGTCTGTCTGTCTGTTTCTTTATTTTTGTTTGTCTGTCTGTCTGTCTGCTTCTTTCTGTCTGCCTATGTGCCTCTTACTTTTGTCCTGCTTGCCTTTCTGTCTCTTTCTTTTGCCTTGCCTGCCTGTCTGTCTCTTTCATCTTTTTGCTTGGTCTATCTCTTTCTTTTTCTGTCTGCCCACTCTCTCTCTCTCTCTCTCTCTCTATCTCTCTATCTCTCTCTTTTGCCCTGTCTGCTGTCTGTCTTTTTCGTTATTTTGCTTTGTCTGTCTCTTTCTTTTGCTCTGCTCGCTTGTCTGCCTCTTTCTTTTGCTCTATCTGTCTGTTTCTTTCTTTTACTTTCTCTCTCTCTCTCTCTCTCTGTTTCTATTTCTCCCCTCTGTGTCTGGTTTGCTACTTTTTTCTCTATTTTTTGTTGTGCTGTTTCTATTTTCCCTTACTGTCTTTTCTATCTCCTTCAATAAAAAAACCATCAGACCTATTCATCAGTTCAGTCTAGATCCAGATGTGGTAAAGTAAAGGAAGCAATCAATAATTGTTTTGTTCTTTTCAAATAAATAACCTTTCTGGTGAAAATAAAGAGAAGCTCCCCTGCTATGTAATCCGACCAAGACCAACAG